>JAJOOH010027297.1:0-24911 GCA_029582605.1 Solanum gracilifrons
GTTTTGAGTCAAATATATCAACAGAGAAGTTAATGGATGAAAACCCCTCAACAAACCTCCTATAGTAACCGGCCAAACCCAAAAATCTTCTAATGTCAGAAGGATTTAGAGGTATAGGCCAACTGTTCACCACATTCATATTCTTAGGATCTACCTCAATACCCTCACTTGACACAATATGGACAAGGAAAGCTACAGACCTTAACCAAAATTCACACTTGCTAAACTTTGCAAAAAGTTGTTGGTCCTTAGATCTTGCAACACTATCCTCAAATGAACAACATTATCATTTTGACTCCTAAAGTAGATCAATATATCATCGATAAGCACAATCACAAACATGTTTAGGCATTGCCAAAACACTCAATTCATCAAGTCCATAAATGTCGCCAGAATATTAGTCAACCCAAATGACATTACCATAAACTCATAATGACCATACTGTGTTCTGAAGGCCATCTTGGGAATATCATCCCCTCTCACCCTCAATTGGTAATAACCTAAGCGAAGATCAATCTTAGAGAAATAGCTAGCCCATTGAAGTTGGTCAAACTAATCATCAATTATCGGAAGAGGATATTTATTCTTTATGGTCACTTTATTCAATTGACGATAATCAATGCACATTCTAAGAGACCAATCCTTCTTTCTAACAAACAACACCGGAGCACCCCATGGAGATATACTCGACCGAATAAAACCCATATTTAGAAAATCCTTTAATTGCTCTTTCAACTCTTTTAACTCAGTCAGAGCCATCTATAAGGAGGAATGAAGATATGTTGCATATATGGTAAAAGGTCAATACCAAAATCTATTTCCCGCTCGGGAGGAATAACAAGGAAATCATCGGGAAAAACTTTCGGGAACTCATTGACTATCGGAACCGACTCTAGAAAAGAGGTTTCAAATTTCACATCCTTCACCCTTACAAGATCGTAAATACAAAATTTGGAGATCATCTTCCTAGCTTTAAGACAAGATACAAGTTGACCTCTAGGCATTGAATTTCCCCCCTTCCACTCTAAGATAGGCTCATTTTTAAATTGGAATTTAACCACTTGAGTCCTAAAATCGATAGAAGCATAATATGCATGTAACCAATCGATACCTAAAATCACATCGAAGTCTAACATGTCTAACTCTACCAAATCACCAAAGTAACTCTATGGGATAAGGAAATAGGACATCCCAGACTCCTTTAGCCACCACCAAGTCACCAACCGAGGTAGAGACAAAAAAAACTTCTAATAACACTTTGGGGAGCATATCAAACTTAATAGACGCATAAGGTGTGACAAACGAATGATGAGTCCACAATAGTGTCCTCGAATGCTTATTTTGTCTCAATATCTGATGAAAACTCTTAAGTTTCAGGTATTTGAAGTTTTATTGAAAACATGGACACTTAGGTGCAAAAAGGAACAAAACGGATGAAAAGAACGAGGGAGCTTAAGCTTGAGCATTGCCAAGCACACTTGGCGCATCGCCGAAGAGATTCACTCCGCCCCTTGATCCAGTACGCGAAGCCCTAAAGGAGAAGGATTAAAAAGACGATGAAAAGAGCAATCGGTGTTTCACCGAATATTTCCGCAAAGCAGTACTATACCGCCCAATGGTCTAGAACATGAAGATGTTGAAAGAAAGCACGAAACAACGATGAAACAGAAGAAGGGTGAGTCACCGAGTCATTCGGTGATATTGACTAACCTCGCTGAAGATCCGCTATCACTATTTTGTGAAGTCTATAAATACTGAACTTATTATTATTTTTTAAGAGTCAAACATTTATTTTTATATCAATAATAGAATAGTACTTTTTGGGATATTTTCTCTCAAGTTTGGAGAGGGTTTTGTGGGAGACTTGAGGAGAGAATGATTTCATCTTCCCCAAGTTGGAAGTGAGTCTTCTCCATTGTTCTTCCTTTGCTTAAATCAAGGTTTAATTTCCTATACCCAGTTTGACTTTAGTATCGTTTTAGGTGTATTTTGTTATTTCTTGATATGTCGCTAAAAACTCGATTCTTAGGGTGTGATTTAGCAAATATGTATTGATATTGTTGTTGGGTCGTGCTTGCTGGTAGGTTAGATGTATTTAATGGTAATTTCACCTAGTAGTTGTGGTTTAATTTAATGGGTTTGTAGTTGCAAATACAAAACAACCCATGTGTTTTCGGCTTGCTTGAGAGGGAAGTCGTGAAACCAAGACCACTAGACTAATGGCCTAAGGAGTGTGTCGACATGAGGTTCACACCAAGAGGGTGAACCCTAGACCCATATCCTAACACTCAACTCGAGAGAGTGACTGGGGTAAGGCATCCGAGAGGAACCCATTTGACACGGGGTAAGTTGCGCGAGAGGGAACTTATTTCCATCTAAAGCTTAGCCTAGTCATTATTATCTTGCAAATCTCCTATCGAAAAACGTACCCAACGATTGGAGGTTATTGGATTTAATACATCCTTTAGTTGCCAATTGTTTCTTATCTTGTGTCTCTTCTTCTATCTTTCTATTGTTTCTGCATCGATTGTGATTCCCCTTGTGAGAATCGTATCATTTGGTATCAGAGCCGAGTCTAGCTTCATTCCTACGAATCTAGTCTTGGGGTTTTGTCACAAAAAAATTTCTAGTTTTTCGTTTTTGAGATATTATTGAAATGGGTTTATTAGATCTGAGTCTTGTATGACTTTCTAAAGCTAGAATAGTGTTCTACAATTACATTTGAGTCTTGAGCTTTAGATTGGAAGGGGTTTGGAGCTTAATTGAAGAATCCACAATTGAAGACTTGAAGAAACTTGAAGAAAACAAAGTCGGTTTTGAAATCTGAAGGTTTTGGCTTGGAATTGAAGTATAAAATGTATTGGGTATTGTTCCCCACATCAATGAGAGCCTTCACCAATATTTTGGTGAAATTCCGAGACAAAAATTTTAAGGGTTTCATTTTGGTGTTCATCTGGGTCTTGAAGAACATTCATATCTTCTAGGAAGATGATATTTCAAAATGCAAGAGTTTGATCCAAAAAGGAAAAAAGAGAAAGTGTTAAAGTGTTTGTAAAACAGGAAATTTACCTAAAAGGGTAAATACTAAAGGCCAAAGGCAGTGGGGGACTACATAGGTTCAATTTTTGGATCTGTAAAGTTGCAGGTCGAGGAAATTTGGTGAGCCCGACTTAGCTGGCCAAGTCCACTCGGTGCCTTGCCCTTTGGGTAGCTAGGTCGTCGAGTTGGCCTCATTTTTGTGGTGCTACTGGAAAATTCGGTAAGCAGAGACTTGGTCGCCGAATCCACTCGTTGCATCGCCAAACTTCCACCCAGATCGCCAAGTTTACTTGTCTATTTGTAGAGTTTGTCAAGTCAATCTTCAAGTTGGCAAGCTGAACTTCATGTTAGGCGAAGAAAAACAGTGCATTTGGCGATCAAAAGCTCTTGTTATGACCATTTCTTCTCAAGTCCGAATTCTAGTTTCTTTTATTTCGTTTCTAGTTCGTTGTCAAGAATCCTAAACTACTCTACTTGTTGACTATTGGTTCTTCAATTCACTTCTTTGTTAGTGCCTTTTCTTTGTGTGCTTTTATTCGTTTTTACTTCGTAGTTAATTTCTTGATTCAACTCCATTTGCTTAAATTGAGTCATCCTTTTTTTCTTTAAATAAAAATCCATTCCGACCAAGAGTAGAATTGGCTCTTTTTGTGATCAACCGATTATAAGCAATCTTCAACATTAGCCGCACCAATTTGAGAGGCAATCAAAGGTGTGTAAACATGAGTGATTGTGTGTTCATTATCACTAACGCTAACGTTGTTGTTTGTTGTTTTTGTTGAGTCTTTCTTATTGCTAGGTACAATGGAAACCGGAAGCAAAACCTACCCACCAAAGGGAAAGGTTACGTTAGAATCTTTCATGAGGACTACTACTGAAGAGAGTCGGATGATGAGGATATTGGATGGAAGCTTGGCTGAGTTTAAAGGTCGTCTCTCCGAGATAAATTCTGCACTGACCAAAGTGGAGAATGAGATTTGGGCCAAAGAGAGTGGGTTCATATTACCATCTTATGTGGGAAGATGAACTATAACTAGGACGGCCATGATCATTCATGAGCAAGGAGAGAATATATTCTACTTCAAGTGTGTCATCCAGAGCCAAATATGTATTTGATCATTGACAGTGGATGTTGTGCAAACCTTGCTAGCACCGCTGTGGTGGACTACTTGAAGCGTCTTACCACTAAGATTTCTAAACCATACACACTTCAATGGTTGAATGAGGAGGAATTGAGGGTCCATGAACAAGTATTGATTAAGTTTCAAATTAGGAAATATCAAGATGTTGTACTTTTTGATGTGATTCCCATGCAAGCTAGTCATGTACTACTCGGGAGGCCTTGGAAACATAGCCATGCATCAAGACATGATGAAAGGCACAACACTTATACCGTCGTGTCGATGGGTTGTAAATATGTCATTAAATCAATGTCACCATCCCAAGTCATAGAGTTGCATTGAAAGATAGTTTAGTTGAGGGATAAAAGGAAAAATGATTTGGGACATATGGAGGCTGAGGCCCAAAGAGAAGGAGAAAAAAAGAAGTTGAAAGGAATGGCCAAGTTGTTATTGGCTGAGCATTAAGAGATAAGGGAGGATGTCGTAATCGAAAATGCATTCATCCTTTCCTCACAAAGGGATCATGAGTTAGCAGCTAACCCATCTAACTCTTCCCCTCCGCATTTTATTTCTTTCCTTTTGCAGGATCCTCGTGAAGCCCTTTCAATGGATACACTTGTAGGCTGTCCGGACATTTCTAAGGGAGTGCCCTTTCAAAGTGAAGAAGATCTTTCTTGTGGGCACCAAGGTACAATAGCTAATTAACACTTTTACCATTTCAAATGAACAAAGTGTTAATGTTATCTTGTCTTTATGTGAGCCTATTGATTCTTTACCTTATATTGATAATGTGCTTATTGAGAGTGTGGATACACTAGTTCATCCTATTGATGACCCAATTGATTCTTCTAGTAAGATCGATTTGTGTCCACCTAGTGTAGACACTTATGCTTTGAATGCTAGCTCATTATTTTGTAATAATTGTGTTGATCAACCTGTTTGTGAGTATAGTTCAGTGGCTGAGGGTTCTTGTAATGTGATTAAGGAACCTCAATTTAGTGGTACTAATGATAATGTTGATCAATTGAATAGTAGTGACTCAATTAGCATGTATTTTGTGGAAGATCTAATTGCTTGCTTTGCTCATACTGACCTTGTGCTCGACAATGCTATGAAAGATGATATGTGTCTTTTTTAGGGTGGACTTGCATGTTTTAATTCTTCCCTAGTGGTTGATCATTCCCTCTTTAAGTATAATATCCTTTTTGAAGATGATGAAATCACTCCTAGTTATGTACCTGGTGGTGTGAATCTTGAGAGCAATATAGTTATTGATAGTTATTCCTGTTATAGTAACCCACTATGGTGTGAGGCTTTCTCTCCCAAAGATGGAAATCTCTTCTAGGAAGATGAGAGTACTCTTGTGGGGAAGGAATGTGATGAGGAGGAAGGTGATGTTTGTTTCCAATTACTTCTTTTTCATGGTGTGTTTCACTTCTTAATGGTATGACTAGTGCTTGTGTGCCTATTCGTAGTCATACCCATGTAAATACCCTAGAGGAAGTTGATTTGAGAGAAACTTTTCTCTATTACTTGCTTACATATGATGATGCTCATGCTGTTGAGTGGAGTATGAAGTTGGAAAATGATAGTGCCAATCGGGCAAAAGGATAAGTAGTTGGTCCAAGTCCATGGATCTCCTTTCCATTTGACACCGGTAGTGAATTAAACTGTGGCACTTGTGTAGCGATCCTTGGTCAAGATGACAAGTATCATTTGGATTGATTTGTTGACACTTTTCCCTACGATGGACAGTCCTTCTTGAGGCTTTACAATCCCATTGAGAAGCCTACATTGTGTATAGGGAAGGGTACTTTCCTAAGCCTTTTTCTTTACTCATGCTTTGAGTATGATCTTGTCGATCGCACATTTTATGGGTGTAGGAGTTCTTGGTTGAGAGAAGGTGAAGTTTATTGTAAATTTGCAATGAAGTCTTTGTGTGTTCCGTCTTGTATAGTGATATGTTCTAGGATCCTTGAACCTAGTTGTGATCTTACATATGAGAACACCTTAGATGTCCCTAGTAAGCAAGACCATTTCTCTATTATCTATTTGCATATGAAGATACTCATGTTTGTGCGGGTACCATATTTTATGTTAATAGTGGAATCAATCGGGCTAATGAGAGTCTCGTTAATTCGAAGCTATATTTTTCCTTCCCATTTGACCTCGGTGTTACTCTAAATTGTGATGGGTATGGTAGTAACACCCTTTTTGATTCATGTGATTTTTACTTGGTGTTATTACTTGATCCTATGTGCTTGAATGAGGACGAAGAAGCTGAAGGTTGAGCATCGCCAAGCACACTTGGCGCATCGCCGAAGGGTTTCACTCCGCCCTTTATTCCAGTACGCGAAGCCCTGAAGGAGAAGGATCAAAACGGTGATAAAAGGACCAGTCGACGTTTTGCCGAATATTTCGGCAAAGCTGTACTATACCGCCCAATGGTCCAGAACGTAAAGATGCTGAAAGCAAGCACGAAACGGCAATGAAACAGAAGAAAGGTGAGTTGTTGAGTCATTCGGCGATACCAACTAACCTCGCCGAAAATCCGCCCAACAATATTTTCCGAGTCTATAAATAATAAACTTATTATTAATTTTTAAGAGTCGAACATTTATTTCAATTTTTAGAATAGAATAGTACTTTTTGGGATTTTTTCTCTCAAGTTTGAAAAGGGTTTTGTGGGAGACTTGAAGAGAGAAGTATTTCATCTTTCCCAAGTTGGAAGTGGCTCTTCTCCATTCTTCTTCCTTTACTTAGATCAACGTTTAATTTCTTATACCAATTTTATTTTAGTATCATTTTAGGTGTATTTTGTTATTTCTTGATGTGTGGCTAAAAACCCCCATTCTTGGGTTGTGATTTAGCAAATATGTGTTGATATTGTTGTTGGGTTTTGCTTGCTGGTAGGTTAGATGCATTTTTTGGTGATTTCACCTAATGGTTGTGGTTTAATTTAATGGGTTTGTAGTTGCAAATACAAAACCACCCATGTGTTTTCTGCTTGCCCGAGAGGGAGGTCGCGAAACCGAAACCACTAGACTGATGGCCTAAGGAGTGGGGTCGACATGAGGTTCAGCCCGAGCGGGTGAACCCTAGTCCAATATCCTAACACTCAGCTCGAGAGAGTGAGTAGGGTAAGGCGTAGGCTGGTCTTCATGCGGTAAGTGGGTGTCCAAGAGGAACCCATTAGAAATGGGGTAAGTTTCTCGAGAGGGAACTTATTTCCATTTAAACCTTAGCCTAGTCACTATTATCTTGCAAATCTTCCATCGAAAGAACGTACGTAACGATGTATCACAACTTGTATTGTGGTCACACCCCAAGAACTTTCCCTTATTCTTGATTTTCTGGTTTACTTTTGCTGTATTTACTACTTGTGACAAAAACCCAAATTGATATTTGACACTTTTTTATCACCCCCTTTGATTTACAATGTTTTTAATCGTTAATATATTTAGCTATGACTAATTAGAACTAAAATTCATTTTTCTATTAATTTTCAAAACCACACTTGGGACACGACCCCAACCTTTAGTTGGATTACTATAACCTTTAGTTGTGTTACTATATTATCGACGATCGTAGACACTCGTACCGGAGGTTAGTGTCGTTGGTCAAGATAAACATCAATGACAAAGTAGCACCGAGGTCTAATAAGGCATACACATCAATAAGAAATATTTTTAACATACTGGTCACCACATTCGAGGAGTTCTCTTTGTCACTACGAGATCGAAAAGCATAAAAGAGGTTTTGCTTTTGGGCATTGGAGTTTGAACTGCTTTGAGGAACTTGCTTTCCTTCTCTCCCCTTGTCTATATGTGTTGGGCAATTCTTCAATTGATTGCCACCCTTACCATAACTAAAACAGTCATCGGTGTCGGCTAGGCACTTACAATCAAGATTCTTCCCGTATTTTTCACAATTAGGCTTACTCACATAAGAACCACCACTATTTGCTCTTTCAGGTTTAGGGTTAGACACCTTATCCTTGTTGACCCTTGGGGAAGCATTTGAGGAACCTTAGTTGGAGAACGTTTGTTTGAACTTTTGTTGACTTTGTCCCTCGGACCTAGCATTGGAGAAATTTCCATTATCGGTTCTAGCTCTTTTTACCTCTCTATTTTTTTTCTCGAGTATTAACGCCTCAATTTGTTGAGAATAAACCATAAACCTTGAAATATCTATGTCATGATGGAGCATTGCCGCACGACATTCTTCTTCAACCAAGTCAGACACATCCATCAAAAACCTACTCTTCTCATCCCTTGAATCTGCCACCATAGATGGAGCAAACTTGGATAGTTGGTTGAATTTCAAGGCATACTCCTTAACGTTCCTGCTACCTTGCTTAAGGTTAATGGATTCTTCCACCTTAGCTTCCCTCAACCCTCGGGGAAAGTATACAGAAACGCCGATTTAAACACTTCCCATTCTATGGGACCCGCTCCTACCGGCTTATTGTTCTTCCATTGTTTATACCATACTTGGGCCATACTTTTCAGTTGGTAAGCAGCCAACTCCATATTCTCTACCAAAGTCACCCCCATGGTATCAAGTATCTTATAAACCTCCTCCATAAATTTTTGAGGGTCCTCTTCTATTTCAGAACCATGAAATTTGGGAGGGTTCATTCTAACAAAATCCCTAACCCTTGAAGCAGCCGAATTCACATTAGGATTCATCAGAGCTACAACTTCTCTATTGGCTTGAGCCGTCATGACTTGAGCTAACATTTGGTTAGTAGACCTAAACTCTGCATGGGTAACATTCTCAACCAAATGGTCACCCGGAGCTTGATTAGCTTGAGAATGAGCTCTTTGATTCACCTTCTCATCTTCCATCCTTCTAGCGTTAGCCCTCGTGTATTCATTTCCTGAAGACATAAGAGAAGGATTAAGAGAGGGACTTTATAGAGTTAAACTCTAAGGCACGACTTAAGAGTAAGGAAAGAAGTTTAGTTTCCTAATCATCTTGTAGCCTCTCATTCATGAATGTGGCGCACTTCACACTCCTGAACAAGACTCTACTAGATTTCACTTACGAGACATCATCCTAGAATCATTCTAACCCTTGTGCTCTGATTACCAAGTTTATCATGTCCCAACAGTACCCTCTAGACTGAACAAGGCACAAATAACCCCGAAAGAATCAATGTAAGTCACTTAGCATATCACAACACAAGCATAGAACAATAAAGACTAAAAACGCATTTCAAGTCCAAAATTTTCATAAAGGAAGGCGGAAGTCTAGACTTATCTCAATTAGCCATCAGTTACAATAGTCAAATCAAATAGGGTCACAATCCATACAACATAATCCGAAAGTCAAATACAAGAATGAAATTACTAAATGAATATATCCATCCTTGAATCATGAAGACTCACCAACAAGAAAGAAGAAATGAGAAAATCCAAGCTTAGCCACAATGAGGACCACCTTGAGAACCAGACCCTACACTTGAAGAAAATGTAGGAAAATATGGGTTAGTACAAAAATGCACTAAGTATGATAGTGTAATACCTCGGGAACTAGTACACTATACTAGAGCTTTACAGAAAGGTTTCAAGGTTTGAAACAAAGGTTAGAATCATAAAATTATTTCCCATAGCTTAGTAGACCATGTAGGATTTAGTTGAGGTCTACAAGAGTCGAGGCTAAAAGGCAAGTGCCAAGGCCCAAGCCAAAGGCCAAGGATTCCCCAAGCTTGGAGCACACTGCCTCAAGTCCACGACCACCAGCACGACCATTGCATTTGACCACGGCTCATAGTGTGGTTCATGAAGACTAGGAAGTAGATCCCTAAGGGCTGCCTCAAAGTGGCAAACCTTCACGAGCCATTTCACGACTAGTGGTCTTGACCATGGTTCATGGGAAGGCTTGTGAAGATGCCTTTGGATGAGGGAGGCCAAGACACATTGGCCAAGCCACTACCCAAGGGACCATGGCTCGTGATCCTTGTCATGATGCCTGGCACCATGGCTGCCTAATGAGGGTCAAATTAGGAATTTCCTTTTTAGTTTGGTTTAAGTAGGGGTCGTTTTGTATGGATTTTATACACCTATATAAACAATTTTAAGTAATTAACCACCCCAACTAAGCCATTAATTTCAAAACCCCAAAAGATCCCAAAGTTCCTCATCTCAAAATATTTCTCTCTCTAGAAAACTCAAGACTTGAAGAAGAAGATAGAGCTTAGGTCAAGAACAAACACTCCACTGTTATAAGCTTGTGTAAGGGCTTTGAATCAAGGTATGTTAGCTTATTCATAAATGGGTTATTCCACCTATAGAGCCCCTTCGATTTCCCCCAATTGTGAAAATAAAACCCAATCTAACCTAGGGTTTCTTCCTATGTTGTGCGTAGTTTTGGGTATGATTCCCATTGAGTGGATAATACCTAATAATGATTGATTTAGCATTGAATTGTTATATTATGATTAATTTATGTGATTTGTATGGTTAACCCTAGTCTAATTGATGAATTTGATATTGTGTGGGTTTATGCCATGAAAGGTGAAATGAAGATTCATAAGTGATCTTCTAGAATTAATATCATGTGTAGTAATTGTTCATGGTTAGGAACATATAGACATGAATGGAACTAGACTTTATTGTATTTGATGGATCATAACTACTAAAGTTGAAATTGAACCTTTATGATCAATTATGATTACAATCACCTACTAGTGAAGAATGTGATTAGAATACCTTAAAATCTAGGTATAATGATGAGAGTAAGAAGCGAAGCTTGGAAATAAGGCTTGTAATCGTAATAGTTAGGGCTTTGAGAGCAAACCTAATTTTGATGTGATCTTGTTGTGTATTGTTGAAAGTCTATTCTCACTTACACACTTAGGCATAAATGTGCTAGGAGATGCAAGGTCCTCTCACATAGAATGATTTTAGGTTGGCTTAATAACCTAAAATGAATCGAAGCTTGTTAGTCCAAATAGCTTGAAGTTGTGATGTATGATCCCTTCATGTATAGCTTGACTTGGTAAGACAAGACCAAGATTGGTAGCTTAGGATTGAAGGTACACACTCTCCTAAGGGTAGCTTGCATTAGCATCATAGTGTGCTTGTAAGGGTACCATGACTTAGTTGGTCTAGGACTATTTCATGGTAGCTAGGATGGAACACTTGTACCCTTCCTATAATAGCTTGGAGTTGTATGATAGTGTTCCTTCAAAGGTAGTTAGTTTAGCTTAATATAGTTAAGTTAGTAAGATGATAGCATGATCTAGCCTATTAGGGTGTTATTCCTTGGTAGCCTTGAATTGAGAAATAGAATTCATTCATGTGTTGTGACTTACCTTGTACTAAATAGAGAAGTACCTTAAATGACTAATGGAAAATAGAAAGGAGGGACTAGTCCCTAACTAGTGAGTATGTATGATAGCCTAAAGTGGTACTTAGTTTGAATACTAGTAGGGGATACTATTCATACATTGCACAAGTATGACTTGAAGCTACTTATGAAGTGTTCTGTCATATAGTATAAGTTAGCTTGGGATGTTTCTATAGTTGTCCCTGAGATGATTGACTAAAGGTGATAGCTGCCTTGTCTATATGAAGTAAGCTAATAATGAGACCAAAAGAGGGTAAGTATGAGTATGATGACTTCAAGGTTATGCTTAGTGTGAATGGTATTATGGGATGCCTTTCATGCATTGCACAAGTGTGCTTTGAGGTTACTTAGGAGTATAGTTCCCTTATGGTAGAAAAGCCTAAGACTTGACCAGGTAAATAGACTATGTTGAAGATGAACAAAAATGGATACTTAGCTTGGGTGGTATTATGGGATGCTATTCATGGATTGCACAAGTATGCTTTGAAGTTACTTGAGAGTAATTCTATTGTGGTATAGATGACTAAGAGTTGAATAATGCTTATATGATGCTTATATGATGCTTATATTGGAGACTTTGCTTATGATTATGCTATTGTCTCTTATGCTTACAAATGATGTTTCATGAAGTATTTCATATGATTATGGATTATACCTTTTACCGACTAACCATTGTCTTATGCTCTTATGATTATGCTACCTAACATATTTATGTAATACTCCAGAAACTAGTAAGTTGAACTAGTGAGTTCTAGAGCCTTTCCTAAGAGTTTTGGAGTGTTGTGTGAGGGTTAAAGGTTGTAAAAATGATTCCCGTACACAGAATAGGGGCTTAAGGGTTAGGGCATAAAGGTACGACACCCCAAGGAGCACCCAAGGGGTCCTTAAGGAGAACCCAAAAGACAGCCCAAAAACTGTAAAATTCCAGCACCTACGTTTGGCCACTTATGGCCACTAGGTGGACCCACACCCCATAGGTGGGGGTCGTGGCTCAAGGCCTGAGTTGGCCTGCAGCTCCTAGCCCCATTGATCATCCACGAACCAGCCAGTACTGCCCGTCAACCAACCCACGGTCCGTGGGTGGAGGTCTCGTTGGTGCAAGCAGTTTTAAATGTCTTAATTTTTAGTTAAATGTTGAGGGGTTAAGTTAGTAATTAGTTAGGGGTTAGGGAGGTCAGTTAATTAGTTAAATAACCACCTATAAATACCTAATAAGACCCTAAACTATTCATTAATTCATTCATCTGAAGAACCCACTTCCTCTCAAATATTTCTTTCTAGAGTAGTAAAGAAGAAGAAGAGGGGCAGCAACTAGGGTCAAAATTCACCATTGAAGAAAGCTTTCTTTAGGGCTTTGAGTTGAGTTATATTTAGCTTATTCATTTATGGATTCTTCAACCCATAGATCCCCTTTGAAATCCCCCAATTGTGAAATCAAAAACCCAATTCTAGCAAGGATTATTCTTACATTGTGGGTAGAGATTGGGTATGATTCCAATCTCGTGGATAATACCCAATTATAATTGATTTAACTTGGTTTAGTGATATTTAATGAATTCATATGATTTCTATGGTAAACCCTAGGCTAAATTGATGAATGTGATATTTGTGGGTTTATGCCATTAGATGTCAAATTGAAGGTTCAGAAGTGATCTTCCTACATCAATGTCATGTATGGTAATTGATAAAAGTTACGATCATGTAATCATGAATTGAACTTGACTTTATTGAATATGAAGGATCTTGACTTGTAAAGTTAGAATTGAACCTTTATGAATAAATTATGACTAGAATCACTTACTAGTATGAAATGTGATTGAATATCTTAAAATTTAGACATGAAAAATGATGATAGAATGAAGTTAAGCTTAAATTTAGGGCTTTAAGCCATCTATGTTAGGGTTTTGGGGGTAAAAGCCAATATTATGTAATTATGTTGTGCATTGCTTCTCATTTACACACTTAGTCATAAATATGCTAGGAGATCCAAGGTTCTCTCACATAGAATGATTCTAGGTAGGCTTAATAACCTAAAATGAATCCAATCTTGTTAGTCTAGAATAGCTTGAAGTTGTGATGTATGATCCCTTCACGTATAGCTTGACTTAGTAGGATATAACCAAGGTTGATAGCTTGGGATAGAGGATCTATACTTTCCTAAGGTATAGCTTGACTTGGCTTTGCATAATTCATTTCATAGTAGCGTGAGTTAGGAGTAATCATGGTAGCCATAGATTAAAGATTCATACTCTCCTATGGGTAGCTTGAACTAGCATTGTTAGGATGGCTTCATGGTAGCATGACTTGATTTGGCCAAGACCATTTCATGGTAGCTTTAAGATTGAGGACTTACACTCTCCTAAGAGTAGCTTGGGATTGAGGATCCATATTCTCCTAAGGGTAGCTTGACTTTACATTGTAAGATGCATTTGAAGGGTAGCTTGAGTTAGGTTAGTCATGGTAGCTTGGAATTGAGGACTCATACTCTCCTAAGGATAGCTTATGTTTGAGAATCATACTCTCCTAAGGTTAGCTTGAATTTGTACCATAGTATACTTGTATAGTAGCATGACTTAGTTGGTCTAGGACTATTTCATGGTAGGTAGGATAGAACACTTGTACCTTTCCTAGAATAGCTTGGACTTGCATGTTAGTGTGTCTTCCAAGGTAGTTAGCTTAGCTTAACCTAGTTATGTTAGTAAGATTATAGGATGGTCAAGCACATTAGGGGGTTATTCCTTGGTAGACTTGAATAAAGGTAAATAGAATAGAGGGACTAGTCCCCAACTAGTGAACATTCATGATAGTCTAAAGGGGTACTTGGTGTGGGTAGTAGTATTGGATGTTATCCACACATTGCACAAGTATGACCTAAGGCTAGGTATGAAGGGTTCCCATGCATAGTATAAACTTAGCTTGGGTTGTTGCTATAGTTGCTTCCAAAATATGATTGACTTAACATTGATAGTTCCCTTGTCTACATGTAGTATGCCAAAATTAAGATTAGAGGAGGGTGAATATGACTAGGATAAATTCTAAGTTATGCTTAGTGTGAAGGGTAGTATGGGATGCCTTTCATGCATTCAACAAATGTGCTTTGAGGTTACTTAGAAGTATGGTGCCCTTATGATAGAAAAGCTTAAAGACTTAGACAATGATTATAGACTATGATTAAGATGACCAAAAAGGGATACTTGTCTTGGGTGGTATTATGGGATGCTATTCTTGCTTTGCACATCTATGCTTTTGAGGTTACTTGAGAATGGTACTATTATGGTATAGATGACTAAGAGTCAATTATGCTTATAAAATTATGACTTATCTCATATGCTCATAACTATGTCTTATGTTGAATTATGTTTATATGATGCTTATATTGGAGACCATGCTATGACTATGATGATTATGCTATGAACATGTTTTTATCTCTTATGCTTATGTCTTATGTTGACTAACCATTCTGAGATGCTCTTATGACGTTGTGCTAGCTTTCATACTTGGTACATTTTGTACTAATACATATTGCCTACATTCAAATCAAATGTAGGGTTTTGGAGATTGAGTTGCTTTGGAGGCTAGGTTCCTAAGGCGCAAGAAGAGTTGAAGAATTGGTGAGTCCTTATAGCTTCGAGGACAAACCCATGTTTCCTTTATGTCATTTCTTTATGTTTTAGACTTTGTATGGGCTGCGTCCCAAGAGTTTTATTCAAGAATTATGTTAGATGGTTTGAGACAAAGGTTTAGTAAGCACTTCCGCTTGCTTTTATTAAAAATGACTTCGATTGTAAAAGTTTTAAATTTTCCTGTATTTTGTTTCTATTACCTATGTTCTGATGTTAAGGGTCTGTATGACTCCCCTTCGGGGTCAAGTACGCCATGTTACGTCTAGGGGGTACCCCTGGGTCATGACAAACTTGGTAATCAGAGCACAGGGTTTTAGAATTTTTCTAGGATTGTGTCAAACCATGTCTAGTAGTGTCTTTTTCATCAATATGAAGTGCACCACATTTATCAGTAACGGGCAATTGGATGCTTAGGAAATCTCACTTCTTCATTCTCTTAGTCGTGTCATAGAAGTTTAGCTCTAGTAGGTCCTTCTTCTAATATTTGCCTTATGGTTTTTCAGGTTATGCAAGATACTAGGGCTAATGCTAGGAGGGATGAGCAAGACAATAGAGACCAAGAGGTTCCTCTCCATGTTCCACCACAAGCTCCTCCTCAAGCTCCAAATGACCCTCCAATTGAGTATGCCACTCTAGCTGAAATTATTCCTTCTATGCAATTGTTGGCTCAAGCCTTGACGGCGCAGGCCAATAGAGAGGTGGTGGCTCCAGCAAACCCAATAAGGGGGATGAGTTCTTCTAGAATAAGGAGTTTTTGAGGATGAACCATCCGGAGTTTAGTGGCTCCAAGGTGGAAGAAGATCCCATTGGTTCATAGAAGAGGTTTATATGACACTTGTTATCATGGGGCTGGCTTTTATAGAGAAAGTGGAACTAGTCGCTTATCAATTGAAAGATGTTGCCCAAATTTGGTATGAACAATGGAAAGAGAGTAGGCTGGTAGAGTCGGGTCCCATATATTTGGAGATGTTTAAGGAGGAATTCTTAAATAGGTTCTTCCCCCGGGAGTTGTGGGACGCCAAGTTGGAAGAGTTCGTCAACCTTAAGCAAGCTAGAACGAGTGTTAGGGAGTATGCCTTGAAATTCACTCTTTTGTCTAAGTATGCTTCATCCATAGTGTCAAATCCGAGACATAAGATGAATAGGTTTTTGTCTGGTGTGTCCGACATGATAGACAAAAAATGTCGTACGACAATGCTTGTTGATAATATGGATATCTCACGCCTCATAATTCATGCCGAACAAATGGAAGAAGAAAAACTCAAGGAAGAGAAATCTAGGGAGAAAAAGAGGTCTAGGATGGATGGTGAAAAGTCCTTTCATTATGGATCCGATGGGCATGGTCGTTCTAAGAATCGACAAAAGTTTTACGGACAAGGATTTTCTAATGCTCCTAAGCATAAGAGTGAGAGGATGTCTACCCCTATGCCACAAGGGATAAGGAATGAGTCCCTATGGCCCTCTTGTGCTAGGTGTGGTAAGAGGCATGATGGTAGGTGTTTGGCTGGAAGTGAGGGTTACTTTAGTTGGGGTGAGAGTGGCCACATGATGAAAGATTGCCCTAAGGCTAACGTTACAAGAAGAAAGGGTAAGCAAGTTGCCTCTAGTAGTGGGGATTTGGAGCCTCAAAAAAAGAATAGGTTTTATGTTGTCCAATCTAGAGACGATCAAGAGTGATCTCCTCATGTCCCTTCTGGTATGTATTTCATGTTTTAGTAAATTTCTAGATTTCTTGTCTTTTGTGACTTGTTATGTTGGACTTTGAAATTTTTTGTAACGACCCGTAAACTGAATAAGTGAAACTAGAGCCTAACTTGTGTATCTTTGACTTGTCATGAGGTTTGAGGGTTTTTGATGTCATCCCGATCTTTGGTTGAGGGGTCAAACGTCAAGGTACGACTCCCCAAGGAACACCCTAGGTGTCCTTGAGGAGGACCCTAAGACTAACCCCCAAGACCCCTTGAAACTAGAAAGTTGTGAAAAATGGAGTGACCTACGAAAGGGGTCCATGCCCCGTGGATGGCCTCCGTAGGTCAAGGGCCCCCAAATCATGTTGCAGCCACAAAACATGAGGTGAAAACACGAGGTGTCAACCCATCAACAGTCCGTGGATGGGGATCCGTCATTTGCACCTGTGCTACTCGTTTGGTTCGGCCTAAGTGAAGGGTGGATTGGTAAATTCACTCTTTGCTTAGTTAAGTGTATGGATCGTTATTTTGGGTTTATTAAAATATTTTAAGAGTATTAAAACAGTTAAACTCTATTTCATCTCATTACTTGAAAACCCAAAATGAAAACATCCCCTCCCCTACTAAAGTATCACTCTAGAAACCTCCATTGGAGGTGAAGACTTCAAGCTTCCAAGTTCAAAATCTTCAGGTTTTTCAAGATATTTTCATGGGATTCTTCTTAAAAAGGTATGGCGGTCTTCATCTTTGACTTTTTATCTTTCATGGAGCCAACTTCTATGTGATTTCAAATCTTCAAAGTTTACCTCAAAACCCTAACTTTCAATCTATGCATCGGTTCGATTCAAAATGATTTCTAAAGGCATTATTGCATTAAATTATTAATGAATTGTGGATTTAAAGATGATTTAAGATGAATTCTTCATATAACCCATGTGTTTCCCCAAATTCCTAAGTTGTGATATGAGATTGGGATTTGATTGATTATGATGGAATGAGAATTATTAATGATTTTATGGATATAAATGTTGATATCATGCTAGTACTATTGCCTAATTTTATTGATCCACTTGAAAGGTGGAGGTGTTTAGTTACTATGTATAATGTGAAGAATATGCATGTGATTTCAATGATAGAATTATTATCTTGTATAAAATGTAAATGTGTTGTGATTGAAAGCATATTCTCACTTAACACTCATGAATATGGATGATGGAATGTGAAGGGTTCTATAATGTAATGTTTTATATCTTGAATTGGTAGGATTTTGCATCATATTCTTGTATTAATGAATGTAAAAGTGAATGTGCATATTGAGTTGATACAATAAGGCATCCTTTTCTCATATTGATGAATGTGATCATGAATGAAATACCTTGAATTGGTAGGCTTAGGCACCCTCTTCTTGAATGAATGAAAGTATTGTTGAATCTTGAGTTGGTGGGCTTAGGCATCCTCTCTTGTGTAATAATTGTGTCTTGACTTGATGTATATGAATCGATAGGACTATGGCATTCCTTTCATAAATGAATGATGAAGTATTCTAAGCTATGTCATGAACCGGTAGACCTAGGGTTGGTATCTATTCATGATGAGTCTAGAAATTAATTTGATGAACCTTGAATCAGTAGACCTAGTGTTGGTAGCCCTTTCATGTGTGAAATGATGAACCTTGAATCAGTAGGCCTAAGTAACCATTTCATGAAGAAACAATTGGCTTATGGCACACTTTCAAGATGATTCAATGAGCTATCCTATTATGTACCTTGAATCGGTAGGCTTATGGCACCGTGTCATGTGTAAATTAATGTACCTTGGGTTGGTAGGCCATTGGCACCCTCTCATGTGTAACAATGTTAAATAAATGAAATGTTATATAGGAATGGAGGCTAAGCACATCATGGATATGGTAAGATGGAAACTCTCCCAATGCTAGGCAAGGGTTTCAATGAACGTCTTTCTTATCCAATAACTATATGCCTACATAGGAGATTTAACGGTTGTACCCTAGGCAAGTAGACCAACCCTTATGATGTGGGATAGTACATTGGATTCCATGCTTTAGCTCTCATGGTCTATGTCGGTTTGTGCCTATTCCCATCATGTGAGATGTGCATTATGGTTTTTTGATGAGTTCTACGGAGTGTGGGTGGTAGTATGGGATGTTATCCAGGCATTGCATGAGTAGGCTTTGAGAGGGTCATAGTGAGTTCTCTAAGCTTTGAGAGGGTCAGAGTGAGTTCTCTAAGCCTTAATGGCTAATTTATGAAAATCCTTTAATGATAAAGTTAATGAGATTAATGATCTAATGTCTAATGATAAAGGTTCTCTAAATGAAGCTATTGAAGAATGCTGACACATATGCTTAAATGTAATGATGCAGGCTATACTTGGATTGTATTTTGAGTTACTTCCTATTCATAACTTATCATATATGAATGTACCTTATCTGTGGTGACTTCAAAGGAGTACTTAGTGTGAGTATTAGTATGGGATGCTACTTGCCCATTGCACAGGTATGACTTAGAGTTGTAATAGATGTTGGTCTTAATGTGAAGATGTGACTTATGTAACGTTTATGTCTCTTATATTCTTTATTGTGTAAAGGTGGAAAGGATGAATGGTAAGTTCACTTTTGGTAGCCTTATGGTGGTTCCTTAGTATGGGTGGTGGTATGGGATGCTACCCATACATTGCACAGGGTATATCTTAAGGGTTACTTGAGGTGAAGGCTTAAGGTGAAGGTAAAGTGCTTATGTGGATTATGTTCTAATGTGAAAATATGATTTGTTTGTTGGTTGTGACTTATATTATGCCTCTTTTATCAAGGTTCATGATGTTTTACCAAAATGGCATGTATCATGTCTTTAAAAGAAAACATCTGTTTTCAGCATGTTTTTTCATGACTTTCGTACTTAGTACTTTTTGTGCTAACCCCATTCTTTTCCATTTTTACCAAATTGTAGGGTTTGGAGATATTGGTGTTCTATGCTTGAGGAGAAGGTTTATAAGGTTATTTAAGATGAAGATTTGGTGAATCCTCATAGTTTTGAGGACAAAACCCATTATGTTCCCTTTATATCTTTTAGTTTATCTTAAAGATTCTGTATGGACTAAGTCCCGATGTTTTATTCAGAGTATTATATGGTTTGAGACATAGTATATAAAGTCTAGACAGTCCTCTTGCTTTTTGATGAAAATATCTTTGATCGTAAAGTCAATTTTAAATTATTCTCTATTTTTCTATGTTCTTATATTCAAGAATTCTATGAGGCTTGTATGAAACCCCTTCGGAGTCAAGTACGCAGTGTCACATCTAGGGACTAGCCTTGGGTTGTGACAAAAATGGTATTAGAGCACAAGATTTTGGAATGGTCTTAGGATGTTTCAAACCGCATCTAATAGAGTCTTGTTCATAATGTGAAGCATGCCACATTATGAATAGGAGGCTATTGAGTGCTAAGAAAGTTTCACTTCTTAATTCTTTAAGTCGTGCCATAGATTTTAACTCTATAATTTCTCTCTTTTGTTCCTTATCCGATGGTTTTTATGGTCTGACCACTTGAAAGGAGTATACTAGAAGGTGAGAGGAAGGAAGGTTGGTTGTGATGCCACTTATGGCTATGTGACCTATTAGATTTGGGGTGGTATATGTGATGTTGACTTTGGTATGAATGGGTTTTTGAATGGTTAGGTGTGTTGTTGGTAGAATCCGAGTTAGTAAAGATGAGTTTTGAGGTATGCTGAAAGAATTGATGAACAATGGTGTTTTAGAAATGCCTAGGTGTGATGAATATGAAGGTTAGGTGATGCTTTGCTCCGACCTTAGAATTAAAAGCGGTGAAGTTTGAAAGAGTTATATAGGCTTACTCCCAAGTGAGCGATGATGTGCCTAGATGGTAAGGTCATTTAGTGCCCTTGATGTCATGAGTTTGACTTGCTTGATCCTCACTTTAAGAGATGTAGTGAGTTTGAGAAGTTTAGACCTAGTGTGGTACACTCATATGACACCTTGAGAGGTGTTGGTAAGGTTGTTTGTGAGCAAAACTTGCTTAATGTGGACATTCTTAGTTTAAAAGCACTGGTTTGTTGATAGTTCCTGATGGTTATGAATGTCTTGTTAAGGTTCCTTAGTTGGGTTTACTCCTAAGTGGGGTATGGTATGTTGAGTAGTAAGGTTGTTGAGAGTTTTGATATCCTTACCTCCTCCTTTATATGCCAATTAAAGCCTACGACAAAGAGTTCCTTGTAGCTTGTTTCATGTCTTTGGAGTCATGTGTGATATTGTATTTCCATGGTCTCCTTATGTTATGCATGTTCTTAATGAGTTTATGTTTGAATGAGATGATGAGTTTTCATGAATTAAGTTCCTCTTGTAGATGTGCATTTATGAGATATAATATATGATTCATGAGGATAAATGTTGAACATGCCTAAATGTGCTTTGTGAAGAAATTGCATAATGTGCCTAATGACGTTATGATGAGCATGATTTGCGTTGGACAGGGAAGCTCCTCCAATGAAATGAGAAATGTTGAAGATATGATGCATAATGAGCTTATTATAGATGTAGTTCCTACTTTCTTGAATCGCATGGATTATGTTTGAGATGGAGTTGATGTTTCCTCCTAGCTTTGTGCTTTGGATATGATGTTGCATGCATGATGGACTGCTAGTCTTGAATCCTAAACCCGTTAATGTGTTAAAAGTGTCATTCGAGGACGAATGATCGTAAGTGGGGGATAATGTAACAACCCGTAAAATGAATAAGTGAAACTAGAGCCTAACTTGTGTGTCTTTGAGTTGTCATGAGGTTTGAAGGTGTTTGATGTCATCCCGAGATTTGGTTGAGCGGTTTAGGGGTCAAATGTCAAGGTACGACTTCCCAAGGAACACGGTAGGGGTCCTCAAGGACGACCCTAAGACTAACCCCCAAGACCCCTTGAATATAGAAAGTTGTCAAAAATGGAGTGACCTACGAAAGGGGTCCATGCCTCGTAGGTTCATCCATGCCTCCATGGATGGGGATGCGTCGTTTGCACCTGTCTTACTAGTTTAGTTCGGCCTAAGTGAATGGTGGATTGGTAATTTCACCCTTTTCTTAGTTAAGTGTATGGACGGTTATTTTGGGTTTATTAAAGTATTTTAAGAGTATTAAAATAATTAAACTCTATTTTTCGTCTCATTAGTTGAAAACCCAAAATCAATACGTCCCCTCCCCACCTAAAGTCTCACGCTAGAAACCTCCAATGGAGGTGAAGACTTCGAGCTTCCAAGGTCAAAATCTTCATGTTTTTCAACAGATTTTTGTGGGATTCTTCTTAAAAATATATGGTGGTCTTCATTCTTGACTTCTTATCTTTCAAAGAGCCAACTTCGAAGTGATTTCAAATCTTCAAAGTTTACCCCATAACCCTAACTTTCAATCTATGCATGGGTTCGATTCAAAATGATTTTTAAAGGCCATATTGCATTAAATTGTGAATAATTTGTGGATTTAAAGATGATTTAAGATGAATTATTCCTAGAACCCATGTTTTTCTCTAAATTCTTAAGTTCTGATTGGAGATTGGGATTTGATTGATTATGATGTAATGAGAATTGTTAATGTTTATAAGGATATAGAATGTTGATATTATGCTATTACTCTTGCCTAATTGTATTGATCCACTTGAAAGGTAGAGGTGATTAGTTACTATTTATAATGTGAAGGATATGCAGGTGA
This sequence comes from Solanum gracilifrons, assembly GCA_029582605.1. Lineage (NCBI taxonomy): Eukaryota > Viridiplantae > Streptophyta > Magnoliopsida > Solanales > Solanaceae > Solanum > Solanum gracilifrons. The sequence continues at coordinate 22,553 of JAJOOH010027297.1, forward strand.
TTTCAATGATAGAATGATTATCTTGTATAGAATGGAAATGTGTTGGTGATTGAAGTATATTCTCACTTAACACTAATGAATGTGGATGATGGAATGTGAAGGGTTCCATAATATAATATTCTATATCTTGAATTGGTAGGCTTGTGCATCATAATCCTATATAAATGAATGTAAAAGAGAATGTGCATCTTGAATTCGCAGGCTAAGGACTCCTTTTCTCAGATTGATGAATGTGGTCATGAATGATGTATCTTGAATTGGTAGTCTTAGGCACCCTCTTCTTGAATGAATGAAAGTATTGTTGAATCTTGAGTTGGTAGGCTTAGGCATCCTCTCTTGTGTGATGAATGTGTCTTGACCTGATGTATATGAATCGATAGGCCTATGGCATTCCATTAATAAATGAATGATGAAGTATTCTGGGTTATAACTTGAACCGGAAGACCTAGTGTTGATAGCCTTTTTATGATGACTCTAGAAACTAATGTGATGAACCTTGAATCGGTAGACCTTGTGTTGGTAGCCCTTTCATAGTTGAAATGATGAACCTTGAATCAGTAGGCCTAAGGCACCCTTTCATGAAGAATCAGTAGGCTTATGGCACCCTGTCAAGATGATTCAATGAGCTATCCTGTAATGTACCTTGAATTGGTAGTCTTATGGCGCAAATTCATGTGTAAATCAATGTACTTTGGGTCGGTAGGCCATTGGCACCCTCTCATGTGTAACCATGTTAAAGAAATGTAATACTCTATGGTAATGGAGGCTAAGCACAGAGTGAATATGGTAAGATGAAAACTATCCCAATGTTAGGCAGGGGTTTTAATGAACGTCTTTCTTATCCCATAACTATGTGCCTACATAGAAGATTTACTGGTTCTACCCTAGGAAAGTAGACCAACCCTTACGATGTGGGATAGTATATCGGATTCCATGATTTAGCTCTCATGGTCTATGTCGGTTAGTGCCTATTCTCATCATGGGAGATGTGAATTATGGATTCTTGATGAGTTCTATGATGTGTGGGTGGTAGTATGTGATCTTATTCATGCATTGCACGAGTAGGCTTTGAGAGGGTCATAGTGTGTTCTCTAAGCCTTAATGGCTAATGTATGAAAGTCCTCTTATAATAATGTTAATGAGAATGATGATCTAATGTCTAATGAATGAAGGTGCTCTAAATGAAGCTAATGATAGATGTTGACTTATATGATTAAATGCAATGATGCATGCTATACTTGCATTGTATTTTGAGTTACTTCCTTCTCATGACTTATCATATATGAACGTTCCTTGTCTATGGTGACTTCAAAGGAGTACTTAGTGTGAGTAGTAGTATGGGATGCTACGTGCACATTGCACAAGTATGACTTAGAGTTATCTTACATGTTGGTCTTAATGTGATAATGTGACTTATGAAATGTTTATGTCTCTTATATGCTTTATTGTGTAATGGTGCAAAGGATAAATGGTAAGTTCACTTTTGGTGGCCTTAAGGTGGAACCTTAGTGTGGGTGGTGGTACGGGACGCTACCCATACATTGCACAAGGTATAGCTTGAGGGTTACTTAAGGTGAAGGCTTAAGGTGAAGGTAAAGTTTCGTATGTGGATTATGTTCGAATGTGAAAATATGATTTGTATGTTTGTTTTGACTTATATTATGCCTCTTTTATCAAGGTTCATAAAGTTTTACCAAATGATATATATCATGACTTTCAAAGAAAACATCTATTTTAAGAATGTTTTTGCATGGCTTTCATACTTGGTACTTTTTGTCCTAACCCTATTGTTCTCCATTTTGACCAAAGTATAGGGTTTGGAGATATTGGTGTTCTATGCTCGGGGAGTCGGTTTCTAAGGTTCTTGAAGATGATAATTTGGTGAGTCCTCATGGTTTCGAGCATAAAACTCGCTATGTTTCTTTTATGTCTTTTAGTTTATGTTAAAGATTTTGTATGGGCTAAGTCCCAATGTTTTATTCAAAGTGTAAGATTGTTTGAGACATAGTATATAAAGGCTAGAAAATTTTCCACTTGCTTTTTAATGAAAATGTCTTCGATTCTAAAGAAAGTTTTAAATTCTTCTTTATTTTCCTATGTTCTTATGTTCAAGAAAGCTATGAGGCTTGTATGAGATCCCTTCGGGGTTGAGTACGCCGTGTCGCATCTAGGGGCTAGCCTTGGGTCGTGACAAGCATGGTATCCGAGAAAAAGATTTTTGAATGGTCTTAGGATGTTTCAAACCACATCTAGTAGAATCTTGTTCATAATGTGAAACGAGTCACATTATGAATAGGAGGGTATTGGATGTTAAGAAAGTTTCACTTCTTCATTCTTCAAGTCGTGCCATAGAGTTTAA
>JAJOOH010027298.1:0-16816 GCA_029582605.1 Solanum gracilifrons
CAAGCCTTATTTGACAAGCTCATAACTGAGTAGTAGATAGAGGCAAGCCTTATTTGACAAGCTCATAACTGAGTAGTAGATAGAGGCAAGCCTTATTTGACAAGCTCATAACTGAGTAGTAGATAGAGGCAAGCCTTATTTGACAAGCTCATAACTGAGTAGTAGATAGAGGCAAGCCTTATTTGACAAGCTCATAACTGAGTAGTAGATAGAGGCAAGCCTTATTTGACAAGCTCATAACTGAGTAGTAGATAGAGGCAAGCCTTATTTGACAAGCTCATAACTGAGTAGTAGATAGAGGCAAGCCTTATTTGACAAGCTCATAACTGAGTAGTAGATAGAGGCAAGCCTTATTTGACAAGCTCATAACTGAGTAGTAGATAGAGGCAAGCCTTATTTGACAAGCTCATAACTGAGTAGTAGATAGAGGCAAGCCTTATTTGACAAGCTCATAACTGAGTAGTAGATAGAGGCTGGATTCAATTCTAGGACCTCCCAACCACTCAACCATTAATTACTTCATTCTCCCCAATTTATGTATTGTTATTTTTTCTTGTTGTTTATTGAGAGTTAATTTAAAGCTAATTTAAATTTCGAGATACAAAAGAATATTGCATAAATTGAGACAAAGGAAGTCAATATTCAATCCTTGTAGAGTCTCAAACAAAGTTTGAAGATATATCCAAGCAATTGAGTACGAGATTTTCAAGTTTAGGGACTTGACAATAACGGGAATAGATTTGATTTATACTCCTTAACTGATATTCTACGTCACGAGATGAATTATGACGTCAATAGTATATACTCATGCTACTACTACTGGTCGTCACTTACGTTTGTCTAAAAAATAGACAACTAAAAACATAAGTCGCGATGGATGATTCACATCCCTCTAATCTTAATTAGAGGTTCCGGATTCAAGCATTTGAGAATGAAAAAAAATCTTATTCAGAGTGTCATCCCCAAATATAAGCTCTACAATGCGCAAATCTGAATTTAATGAGACCCCAATGCGGATAACAAACATCAGGGGAGGATCTAGAAAAAAATGGAGCAATCGTATAGCACTAGTCTTCAACCCCAAATGATGCTTAACATCTTGTGTAGAAAGTAATGGAATCAGAGTTGGATAGGGGAGGGACTAATGCTTGGTCTCCATTGTACAAAACAAGCTCCTTGCATCAACAAAATAAGAGACAGCATCTGTGTTTACAAAAAGCAGAAAGCACGAAAATAAATAAACTCAAAATGGAATTTCTTGATCAATCAGGTATGCTGAGAACCATACCATAATGTCTCAGGTTCAAATCTCAGTGAGGCCACTTCACATCTATTCAGGACACGATTACCTGTGTTACTAGGAGGTAGCAGGTACCCCATGACGAACAAATGTAACTGTCTAGATGCTATGCAATTAGATTAAGAGAAAGAACCTGATATCTGAAAGTACTGCTGTTCTTCAAGTTATTTCAAGCTTCCAGAATGAGATGCAAATCATTAAGCGCCTCATCCCATTAGCAACTGAAGATTGTAGGACAAAAATGCAGGGTCTATAGTATGGAGTGAGAACATCAGCTTTTTTACTCGCACAAAAAGTCATGCAAGCTGGGGATTTGGATGTTTACCTTTCACCTCATCTCATTCTTTGTCAGCCTGCACTTTCAGTCTATACGTTTAACCCTAAAATTTCATCAAGTACACACATTCTTCATCCAAGCTGTTGTAAATTGCAATTTTCAAAAACTTGAACATGAGGTATTCAGATGTTGTGGTAAGACCAATCTTACCATTAGTCCACCATAATCTGAAGTTCTGAACTGAATATAGAATCGAAAAGAAAATAGGTCTGAATTGTTCACAAGGATCAAAATAACACCATGATCTGTAAAGCTTTTATTTCTAACTTCCAGTCAGAACTCATATAGAACGTAACAACGCGTTAAAATAGCTGGTCTTCTGCACAGTACCCCATTACTATTAATGTTGTAAACAGTTTGACTTGTAGAAACCGTCACCAGTACAAATGTGCATCTTCAACATTCCCCAAACTACCAGTACTAACTAAACTCACTAGAAGTCTTTCAAAATGGATTCCATAGTAGATTTTTCAAGATTGGATTTTGTTATATCCAATTCGCCAGACCCCATTTGCGGGACCACACTGGGCATGCTGTTGTTATTGTTTGAAGTAATACTAACCAAGCAAGAAACAAACTTACGTTTTAAGTGTGTCCAATCACCTCAATGCCAATCAATTTACTCTACCTAAATATGCTATATGAATCTACTATATCAATTTTGCTAATATAAGGTCCATTTCATTCCAAAACAAAATAAGGATCTCCCTTAAAGTAGAGTTCCTCTAAATTTCACTTATATTTTGAGATAGTAACAGCAAAACACCGAACTTAATGTATGTTAAATAGCAAAACGTAACTTTCACTAGTTGGTCTTGACATATTGCACTCAAAGGTGTGGCCTAGCAGTTAATGAAGTGGGAGGAGAATGGAAAACCATGAAGTCTCAAGTTCAAATCCCAATGGAGGCAAAACACACTAGATGGTTTCTTTCTATCTGCCTGAGATTTGGCGGGCAGATTGCCCAGTATTGTGCTGGTGGGAGGTATTAGGTACCGGCATCATTAAGGAAAAAACCAATTAATTGATATCGCCTATATTAGATGCAATGCAAGCTAATCCAGATTTCTAGTTCCAAAGATCATAGTAACTGATAAATGTAGATTATAGTCCCACACTCGCAATATTCAATACGTTACAACCCAATGTGGCATGTGACAGAGCATGCACAAGTAACTTGAATTTTGTGAATAGTAATACAAGTTTTGGTTCAAGATTTCAGATTTTGTAGTATACTATGGCCAAACCAGAGCTTTTTAGGCATGACAAGCATATACATGTTAAAAAGAAAGGAAATGCTAATCAGATAAGATACAAGTTTCTAGCTGCAGTATCCAAAGTGGATTCTCTTTAAGGTCATATAATTCAACCAAATAGGTCGAATTAAGGCAGTTTCCGTTGTGATGCACCAAAGCAAAGCCAAAAATAAGCAGACTGTTACACAAAACAGAGTTCCATAAAAGGACTCGAGTTCTTAGTACTCTCAAAAGTAATTTAGAGACTCCCCAACTCTGCCAACAACAAAATCACCATCTGGTCATTTCTATATGGCAAATTAATGACGATAAAGAACCAAATGCTGACAAAAGGAGTACATATTACAAACTTACTATGTTTAAAACTGAGAACAAATCATAGCTTGGAATTTTGGCTCAACAAATAGCTCTTCAGAACATCCATAACTGATCCAAAATCTGCCTTCACTTCCACAGGTGGGTTAGCAAACCGACATTCCATGTCTTTTATTTCCTTCGAGTGGTAATCAATCTTGGATTGAGTAAACTTCAATCCATGAGCTGTACTCACAACCACAGTCCTATCAGTTGGTGCAATGACTCCACTGTTTCTCAGCTTGAACAGTGCAGTCAATGCCACACCAGTATGTGGGCAAATGAACATCCCAGTTGAGTCCGCCTGAGCCATAGCATCCATCAACTCCTCCTCGGTTGCCTCCTCCACTATCCCGTTGCATTGCTGCAGGGCAAAAACAGCTCTGTCTATAGATACCGGGTCACCAATCTGTATAGCAGACGCAAATGTTGTGTTTGCCTTCACAGGTTTGAAGTCTTTCCAACCAGATTTGTAATGCAAGTAAAGCGGATTAGCATTGGCAGCTTGAGCACAAACAAGCCTAGGGATGCGATCCACAAGCCCCAACTCTTTGCACATCTGAAAACCTTTATAAAATGCATATATGTTGCCCAAGTTCCCACCAGGAACTATCACCCACTCCGGAACTTCCCAATCAAACTGCTGCAAAATCTCGATTGCTGCCGTCTTTTGCCCTTCCAACCTCAAACTATTCAACGAATTCGCCAAGTAAATAGGCAACTCAGCAGTAACTTCACGAATCAACTGCATACAACCATCAAAATCAGTGTCAATACTCAACACAAAAGCCCCATTTGCAATAGGTTGAACCAGTTGCGCCATAGATATCTTATTCGCAGGTAGAAATACAATTGACGGAATGCCTGCAGATGCACAGTAAGCCGACAGCGCCGCAGATGTGTCTCCAGTAGAAGCACACCCCACACCGACAACCGGTTTATGCATTTTCCGCAAGCGATTAACTTGACTCACCAAAACAGTCATCCCAAGATCCTTAAAACTACCAGTATGGCTAATCCCACAGTGTTTGACCCACAAATCAGTCATGCCTAGAAACTGTTTGCCAAAACGCTCAGCCCAAAACAGATTCGAATTCCCTTCAAAAGCACTAACAATATCATCACTATCAATTTCAGGCAGAACCCATTCCTTCTTAGACCAAACACCGGACCCATAAGGCCAAGTAGTCTTACCGACACGAGAATCAAACAAGGATCGCCAATACTGACCATCAAACTTCTTCAACGCATCCATATCATGCTGAACATCAAGTAATCCACCAGACCGACTCCGATAAACAATCTCATCTAGAGAATACCATTCATCAGAATTGGGACCAGCATTAAAAGGAACATACCTGGCTGAAAAATTATGAGATGAGCAGTGACGGCGCGCTTCTTCACGGATGTTCTCGTCAGCAGGACGGCGGTGCTTCTGTTGGGAAATTGCATCGTTTGTGGCAGTAGCTTTAATCGGAGTGAAGAAATGAATACCATTATTGGGCTTTGAAGTTGATTGATGATGAAGTTGAGGAAGACCAGGAGAGATGAAAGAGGATCTAAGCATGCAAGAAGCCGCCATTGTTGTGTGATTGTGAAGCTGAGAAGACGCGGCTTTTGTCTATAAGGGGCCATACCATATACATCTGCCCTTAACAGGTACTGCATTAAGATTACGACATGTGTACAGGTGATACGATCCAGTGGCATACTATGACTTGCCATTTTCACGTGATTTAACTATTACTACTATTCATATCTCACCATGAAATTTATGCATTTTTATTTTACGGTCCCGATTGGCCATGCGATATGGTATCATGATATGGAATTGTGATATGGAATCATGATATGCAATCATGATATGGTATCATGATATGATATCATGAGATGAAATTAAAGGTTTGTTTGGACATGCGATATGAAATTTTTGTGTTGTATATTTTCTCATAAACATAAAAATCTCATAAGTTGTAAAACTATTAAAATTACCCCAATTGTTTATTCAATCTTATCAAATAAACAAAAATTATAAAATCGCATAATAAATTATTACAAAGTTATTTTTTTTCACTTAAGTAATTGTTTCATCTAACTTTAATTTAATTAAAAAAATTGAACATAAATTGTACTTGATATGCTCATATCTCTCAACTACTCTTACAAATAACCTATAAAGTAGAAAAAAAACATATATTAGTGAGTAATATTAACTTAGAAGTTAAATACACTAAGATAAAAATTAACAAACATCACTGACTTCTAACTATTTACAAGAAAAATCAATAGTTAAATATTATTGAATAACGAAATTTTAAAAAGTTACCACAAGTTTTGAGTCAAAAACACTTCTAATAAAATTTAATCAAAAAAATTATAACTAGTCCACTTGACTAAATATTAAGAACTAATTGATCAAATTTTCCCTAGTCCTCAATCAATTGGACTTGATATTCTTCAGTCATATGAACGAACATTTTACGAATACTAAGATTAAGAAAGTGCGGCACCGCCAATGAAAATTGTCTTTTATCGATATTATGCTTAGTCATAAGATTAAGACCTTTTTTTTTAATGAAAAATCAAAAAAGTATTACTCCCTTCGTTCTTATTTATATTCACCAAATGAATTTCTACTTTATCATTTATATTCACCAAATTTAAAGTAATAATAAAATTTATATTGGTGAGAATAATAAATTTTAAAGAGTAATGATGTGATTATAAATTTTATTTACATATGAAACAAATGGTTAGTAGATATAAATGTGGGATTGTTTTAACAAAAATATAAACTCATAGATCAATTATTGTATTAAAATATCTCAAACCATGATATGGAATCACATGGTGATTCCATATCATGGTTTTTGGAGAATATGGTATCACCTCTCATGAGATGGAATCAGCGTAAAATTGCATGTCCAAACGCTGATTCCATCTCACGACACCATATCGTGATATGGTATCGCATGGCCAAACGCCTACTTAGTATCAGAGTCTCTGTCACAATAATAAACATTTTATAGAATTACATATATATCCTCCTCCTTTTTCTGAAATTGAAATAGAACAATCAATTCATTTTCCTATAAAGTATAAATATAAATGTCGCTCAACAATTTCCTAAATTACATCCTGAATGTGTAATTACCATTAGATTTTTACCTTACATATTTAATTAGAAGATCCAGCCTTGCCAGTTGTCACATCAATATTCTCTACCCCACTTTTGATTTTTTCTAATAAAATAGTAAGCAGTATTGTAATTGATATGCAGTAGCCCAAACCGGAAAACATAGCTGGTAAGCTTTACCAATTTTGGTTTATTCCTCATGCAAGCCATGTTACATGAAGTTAATAGGGCACAAAAATGAGAAAACAAAAGTACCTAATGAGCTGGTCTTACTTTGTTCACGTGATTACTGAAACACAACATGTGATGTGGATCATCCAATGGCAATTAACGAACAAGCAAGCCGCAAGGGCTACTTGATATGTTACAGCACATTTGATGATATAATCTTAACTTATATACACAGATAACACAACATTTTTTTCACATATACCTGCTGTAATAGGTCATTTATCATGTCTTGTAAGTTATAAATCCACACGTAATTGTAATTGGTTATATATGTAACTTTTCGACCTTGTGGTTGATCAGGATTATTGCCTAACGGAAACTTCGAGCAAGGTCCAAAAGCATCACAAATGAAGGGGACAAAAGTGACAGACCCACACGCAATACCTCACTGGGAAATATCAGGCTACGTAGAATACATTAAAGCTGGACAAACACAAGGTGACATGTTGCTTCCAGTGCCAGAAGGAGCTTTTGCTGTTAGGCTTGGGGAAGACGCCTACATCAAGACCAGAGTCACGAATGTCACTAATGGGACTTTCTACTCTCTGTCTTTCAACTTTGCTAGGACTTGTGCTCAAGAAGAGAAACTCAATGTGTCGGTGTTGCCTAATAATGAGCCTAACGACTGGGCAATGCTTCCTATGCAGACTATGTATAGTAGTGATGGTTTGGACTCATATTCATGGGGTTTCTTGGCCCAAGCCAATGAGATTGAAATCATGTTACACAATCCAGCAGTTGAGAAGGACCCAGCTTGTGGCCCACTCATTGATTTCATCGCTCTCAAGGCTCTGAAAACCCCACATAGACCAAAAGGTAATTTTCCCTCATCTCTCTTGTCCATGTGCATTTAAGTTGGGAGGCCACGTATAACTTCTATACTAAGGGATCGTTTGGTTGGGAACAAGTTATCCTGAAATTAGCTATTCTGGGATAACTTATCCCATCATGTATATGGGATAGCTTATCCCATCGCTATGATATAAATTGTGGAATAAATTATCACAAACATGGCAACCAAACAAGATACAAAAATTTTATCCCATTACTATTTATTTTTATCCCTCACACCAAACGACCCCTAAGTGTGTTTAAAAGTAATACTTCAAATGCTAATACATAAAATGAAAGCAGGCAACATGTTGAAGAATGGAAACTTTGAAGAGGGTCCATATATCTTCCCCAACACAAGCTGGGGTGTTCTAATTCCTCCAAACATTGAGGATGATCACTCACCTTTGCCTGGATGGATGATCGAATCTCTCAAGGCAGTAAAATACATTGATGCTGAACACTTCACCGTGCCAGAGGGTAAGCGCGCCATCGAGCTTGTGGCTGGAAGAGAAAGCGCAATAGCACAAATAGTGAGGACTCAGAAGGGAAAAGTGTATGACCTTATGTTCTCAGTTGGAGATGCGAGCAATTCCTGCCAAGGGTCTATGCTTATAGAGGCATTTGCTGGAAATATCACTTTGCGAGTCCCCTATGAATCTGCAGGTAAAGGAGGATTCAAACGGGCCAAGCTTCGGTTCACCGCAGTAACTGAGCGCACCAGAGTCAGGTTCTTGAGCACATACTACCACATGAAGAGCGATCACTCTGGCTCCTTGTGTGGTCCTGTGGTTGATGATGTGAGATTAGTCGGAGTTCGCTATCCATAAATTCCATAGATCAATTAATTACTAGTAATATAGAAGCTTTGATGGTTAGTACTTTATTTGCTTCGCCTTTTCTTTCTTCTTAGCATTGCTTATGCGAGGGAATCAGTTACTATTCCATGTAATGTTACTATAGCAGACATGATCCTTTCTCCATATTGCAAAAGAAATTAGAAGGTTTAAATCATTTAGTCTTCGGTGTCATATCTTACATGTACCTACAAAATTTCAAGAAATCAAATAAAATTACCTTCATGAGTCCGCTCTCGCTGTCAATATTAAATTAGATCAATAAAAACTCTATCTTCCTTATTTTTTAAGTAATATATAGGTAATCCAAACTGGCAAACTCTATCTTAGACTCCAAAGAAAAGATGACTCTAAACAAATCATTGCCACATACTAAACAAAGTACGGTTAAAATATCAAGCAAGTGGCACACACATTTTTCCTTACTCTTTATCCATTCTAAATTGCTATTCCAGTCTGATATATCTTATCTGATAATGCAAGTCAACTCCAATTTATTGTCATCTAAAACTGAAACTCACTTGATTTGGTCCAAAATTCACTAAGAGAAGAAATTGAATTACTTATTTCTATAGATTACCTAAGTCATAAGACATCCATTATCAAAGCCGGCAGCTGCTTCATTAGCAGAAGGCTGTGGAACTCGATCACTCAGTTTTCTGGGTTGAGTGAACATCTAACCTTCATCATTAGCCTCATCCTCAATTTCTGCCACCATGGCCTTAGTTTCTTCTTCAATTCCCCAATGTATATGCCATTTCAACAAGATCACAACAGAAATTAGCGACTTTAAGTGGCAATATCCACGCTCTTGGTGACCTTGATGCATCCTATCCAGTATAAGCAATGTTTGCAAAGTTACAGAACCCAAGGACTTCAGCACCTATAAGGTTATAACTGCAAATGCTCTGAAAGTCTTTAAGCCCGGTAGATCCAAGCAAGGATGTAGGTTCATGCTCTGTAACAAATCATAGAACAATCTAGTTGGGCCATGCATATTTCTATAGCAATATAATTTGCAAAGCAGCTATGCCAATGTAAAGGACAACAACACCACTACCTAAGTAGAAGCCAGAACTATCCCGCTGCTTTAAATGATGAATGGAGTGCACACTCTCTATATATTAGCAAAACAATAGCACTTGCTCTTCTTAACAAGCTACTCCTGCTTCGAATATAAAGGGATTACCATATGGAAAAAAAAAGAAAAAAGGAAAAGATATATCTCATTCAAATTTCAAACTGAACTTCCGATATATGTGTCACAGTACTAATCCAAGGAAGGAGGATACTCAAAAAAATCAAACAAGGATTCCCACCATTTCACTCATAGCAAGGGTTCCGGATTTTTTTTATTGATCTAATTATAATGGATTGTTAAAAAACTTTGTAGGCACAAGGCCAGAAAAAATTCAAGAATATTTTACCGTGTTCGAAAGCTGAAGTCGTCTCTCCGGCATGTTGCTCCGGCAACTACAGAGTTGATCCATCCAAATCCTGAACTGAAAAATTAAAGAGAATCAAATTTTGGCAAAAGTGAAACCTGGACTCTCAATCAGATTCGGGTCAATTTTAATAACCCGCCAACTCCTTAAACATGGGCCGAATTGCTACACTGGGGGTCCAATATTATATGTCCAACTGTCCATCTTTAACTGGACTTGTTATATTAAGGCCATCCAACCAAACCTATGGGCTTTGCAACATTTTGATATGGCTAATTTACGTAATTTACGGGAACTTTCGCAAATAGCCACTATAATAAATTTAATTATGCTCTATAGTTATAGTTTGCATATTTATGGGTTGTAGCTACAATTTAAGTTGTCTCGTTTGTATAATTCACGGGTTTATATAATTAGCAAGTTTATATAATTTGCGAGTACATTTGTATAATTCAGTTATTTTTGTATAAACTTGAAATAACAAATTTATACAATTACAAACATTATAAGTATAAATAGTTATACAAATTATATTATACAATTCCAAATTATACAAAAGTTATACAAATTATATTATACAAATTTTGAATTATACAAAACTAAAAAGTTGAGCCGCGTAATTATAGCTAAAAGTAGATCGCGAATTGTAATTAAGGAAACTATAACTATGTTAACTAATTAACTAGTATATGTTTGCTTATACGTGTAATTTTTCCATTACTAAATAATTATCACAAGTAAATTTTTAAATAATTATTGTAACTTTTAATTTCATATTATTAATCTCTAATATTTATTAAGAAATATTTTCAACAATTAACCCGCCAACCATCGGAAAATAGTTTCCGCACAAGCTAACTACTAAGATGACATCAAATATTGATAGTATTTGTTTTATGATGTGAGGTAAAAAATATATATTTTTAATTATTATTTGTCTCATATTTATTATTTATATTTGTTTTTTTTTAGTAATAATTTTATGAATTGTGCTAAATAGTGTATTTTATTTGTAGGAGTAAATTGAAGTAAAGTTGAAAAAATTTGAAGCTAAAATGAATTAAAGATAAAAGATTATAGAAGGAAATTAAGCAAGCAGCTTAATAGATTAAATTGAATATAATAATATATAAAATTATATGTTGCAAAGTGCACATTCAATTGGAAACTTGAAAGGAGAATATTGATGCCATCCACGTGGCAGATTTTGAAGCAGTGGCCAATTGAGGAGCTGCGCACAATCGTGAAGGCGGCGGACAGAACGCATACAATAATTCCAACTCAGTTTTGGTTTTTGGTTTTTGGTTTTTTCGTTTGTTTTGGTCTCAGTTATTTTATTTAAGGTTTTCTACATTTATAAATAGTTCATAAAAATAATTATTGAACAACTAATATAGATTAAGGAGGAGGCACTTTTGAAGAAAAAGTCGTCAATACTTTTTAGGATTCTTTTCTTCTTCTTGTTTTCTTAGATATTAGTAGCTAAAGTTCTTGTTCTGGTGCTGTAGCTACGGATTCAATGTTGATTATTTAAGGTTTTTGAATTAATTCTTGGTTGTCATTATAAGTTACTTCTATATTCTTGTTTTAGTATTTTGTGCTTGATCACCATGAGATAAATCTATTGTCTAATATTAAAATCGGGAGAGAAGAGGTTAGATAGACCAGAGAATATAAGGAGCTCGGTCCACCCATTAAATTGAGGTGATTAGTGTTCAGGAGTGATGCCCAGACGAATACCTTGCTTGGTTACAAAATATGATGAAATATAAATGATCGCCAGTTTGTCTATTTATCTCCACTCAACAGTGTAGTTAGATAGCTAACTGGGGTAGGCGACGAGAGTCGTATAACCCGAATCATATCATCAACCCTGTAAATCAGTAACTTGACAATTGAAATTAGTTCTAAGCCAATAATATGATACATGAAATTCAATACATGCTGCAGTCCTGAGATTTTTCAACTATTGTAAGTAATTTTGTTATTTTGTTCTTGCATTCTTCTCTTTTGGCTCTCTTAAATAAATAATTAAATCAATATAATTTAGTAAAAATAGTTAATTGACAAGTCATTTGAGTTCGATAATCTGGTTCTATTAAGAGCCACTATATTACTTGCGCGACCACGTACACTTGCATGTGCAATTGGGAGCAACATTTTACATCTTCCATAAGAGAACATTAAGGTAGCGTTTGGCCATAGATTCCTAAATATTCTTGGCAAATATTATTTGGGTGAAAATTTGGGTGAAATTTCACCATGTGTTTGGCCATAGTATTTGGGAAATATATTTCACTTTTTTAGAGAAATATGATTTATACCCATAAGTTTTAAAAACTATCAAAACTAACCATAAGTTTGTATTACAAGTCAATTGAATCTTCGTTGCAACAATAACAAATAGTGTCCATGACACTAGAGCAATGTGGTAGTTTGGAGTGAGTGCAACAAGCATCATTCCATATATTGTGAAGTAGACAAATCACATGACTTTGTTACCTTGAGCCGATTGTTCATCATTTTCATCAACAACCATATCATTATTTAATATTCACTGAATACTTCATCACTACTTTAGTGTTCACGTGAAAAATTATGTAATATGACACAAACAACTACTATAGAGGGTGTTTTTGTAAAAGATAAAAGTTTGAGGTAAAATTTCAATTTTCAAAAGATCCCAAATAATGAGATTTGGCCCAAATATTAGAAAAAACTAGTATTTGGGAATTTGGGATATTTGCCAAAAATATTTGCCAAATAATGGCAAATTGTATGGACAAACACTATTTGCCAAATTTTTTCCCAAATATTATTTGGGAAATCTATGGCCAAACGGGCCAAGTAGGAAAAGTATTTGGCTATTTTACTCTTATTTATACTTAAGATATAATCTCTCTTTATTTAATTGCTACTATATTTATATGCCATAAATCATAATTGAGGTGTTTGGAGTTGAGTTGCTCCAAAATAACTATTTAATTTTCTCCGAAACTTTCTAAAATTGTAAATATTTTTAGTAAAGACGATATATATTTTAAAGTGGAGGAAGTATTACCTTCAATTTGGAGTTCTCTTTTTTCCATGCTACTTTTTTTTTTATATATAATTTTCCATGCTACTTAACTATGGTCTATGTATACACTTTTAGGCTATGTGAAAATATTCTATAACTTCATAATGTACTTTTTCCTTTTCTATAGTTTATCTCATAATGTACTTGAAGCATTGAATTGCAATGTCTTATCACAAAAAAGTTTTATCAATAATGTATCCTTAGTAAAGACTATATATATTTTGAAATAGATCGAGGAGGTATTACCTTTAATTTCGAGTTCTCCTTTTTTCATGCTACTTAACTATGGTCTATGTATACACTTTTTTTGTTGTTGTAAAAACAATCCATAGGCTATGCGATAACATTCTATAACTTCAAAATGTACTTTTTCCTTTTCTATAGTTAATCTCATAATGTACTTGAAGCATTGAATTGCAATGTCTTGTCACAAAAAAAGTCATTTGTATCAATAATGTATCCTGTCCAACGAAACGAATCTGGAACTCTAGCACTGATCGATAGATTAGCTTCTATGCGAATTTATTTTTTGAAGTTTATGAATTCGTATAATAATTTTAAGTTAACATAAAATAATTTTTAGATTTAACTTAACTATATGTAATTATTTTGTTGATTTCTTAAAACAAATACATGATATGAACAAAAGTTATTGAAGTCACGTGAACTCACACCTTAGGGACTAAATCCATCTTGCTCAAATCCAATCGTAATGTTTTAAAAGTAGAGATAGAATGAAAGAAGTGATAGACACAATGTGTCTTTAAAACGTCAACTCCTATAGCTACATACGCAACTTTTGCTTTCTGACTCCAAAAAATGCCAAAGGGAAAGTATCTATAGATCAATGTTTGTGGAAATACTGCTCCACTTTTGACAATTTGGGGTATGGTTTTCTCATATAAATCCCCACTATGTGACCCCTATTTTAATTAATCATAACGAATTGGAAAAGAAAAGAAAAAAAAAGTCATACTGAATACTCAATAGCATGTTCAAGGATAAAAAGTGGGCGTCCCGGAAACGCGGGGACTATAGGGAATAACACGCAATATTTGACATTCCAAATTCCAAACCGGCAAAAACTAGATGGACCACTTACATTCTTTCTTTTGTTTCTCTATCTCTTTTCGTCGATATTCATTTTGGAATTCGATTAATCTGAATTTGCATAAAAATATCTAGTATAATGTTTCCTATGGAAAACGATTGTGCACTAACAAAAAACCTCTAATTAAAGATGAAAAAAATATTTATCTGTATTTCAAAATAACATTTAATAATCTCTTTTTTTGAATCGCGTTGAAATATTTCTTATTAATTCTTGTCAACAAGGGACTATTGAATCTTTTGTGGACTGTTACTAATTGGTTACACGCTCAATTTGGTTGTAACCCTTTCAAATTCTATTTGACCCTATGTTTAGGTCAAATTCATCCCCTGTTTTACTAAGACTGAAAAAAACATCCACCAAATTCAATCATTCAATTATTTGACATATATACGATTAATGCTTTCACAAAGATTTTCCATTAACTTATAATCTCCACGCTCCTTAGATAATTGATTAATCAGTTTAATCAAATTTGCACTGTTTTAATTATTTTCTTTTAGTCCGTGAAAACAGATATCTTTAGTATAGACAAAGTATTTTAATTTAGTCCGTGAAATGAATTATCTTTAATAACGTACGTATCTAAACAAGAGAATTATATTATAGACAAGAAATGAACATTAATATTAATTTATTGCTTCATGCAAAATTACAAACTAATTGAGAAATTTAAAAATATTTAAATTCTCCAGGCCAGAAGACACGGCCTAAAATGAATAGACATTACAGCAAGGATGGTTTACATGAGACAAAACATTCAGATATACAGCAGCTTTCTTTTCATTTTTTTTAATTATCAAATTTTCTGCCTAGAAATTAGTAAAAGGGTCCTAAGCTAGAAGTAGGTAGAAATTAGGTACTGTAATATAGTAAATGTAAAAGATAAAATATATTTTTAGAAAAATAAATATTTTTAGACATGTTGAGAAAGGTGATAATTAAAAGGTAACATTAGAAAATGGGACAACATGATGCAAAAACAAAGTTGTTACCCTGGTCGGTAGAAACAGACAAATATTCCATTTTTTATTTATTTAATAATAACCTTAGTCCTCACCCTTAGGCCTTAATGTTATTAAGAATTTTGGAGCTAGCTACCACTATTTAGTTTGGTGAGTTAAATTTAATTTTTTCTTTGTTTGATTTCTTACGTACACTCTCCTAGATTTTCCATGCTGTACTTGGTTATGCTCTTGTTGGTTTGTGCCCAACATGCATAATTTTCACTTAATAATATTATGGAGACAACTTCACTTTTAATCAGAGATCTCAGATTTGTGTCTTGGTTATGGAAAAAAACGTGTTGGGAGTGCTCCCCTAGTGGATCCTGCAATGCGCAATTTGAATTTAGTCAAGGCTCTAATGTGAGCTCCAAACACCGTCGGAAACAAAAAAAAACAAGCGACAATTGATTTTCAAAATATTTAATTTGCAAGGCTCTTCGATGTGCACATTGTGTATATTCTTGACTAGTTTGTACATGAAATATTACTTTAACTTGTGTAATAAATTGAAATTCTTGGATTAGAAATTCTTATAATCTGCACGTCTCGTTCACTACAGCCGTAGAACGTGTTAGGTTAGGTTGAGCTCCCTGCTTTCTCCTGCTCATATGAAAGGAACAAGCACTACATTCTTTACATGCCTAATTAACGTTGGCTTTGCGTCTCATACACATCATCTGTGTCATTTTTTCACTCAAGTAATTCAATTCACCGTCACAGGATAATGCGGTGAAATAGATAGGATCCTGATATATCTAATCAAAGGTTTTAATTTCGAGTCTTCAAAAAGGAAATATTTAAGTAGAGAGTAATCTATGTGTATTACAACCTACGTGTTTTGTTGAATCCAATAATTTTTATGTAGATCATGTATTTGTTTGTCTTAATAAATCCATTGAAATATTGTACACATTATTAATTTAGAATCCGGTAATTATGAAAAAGGACTAAAACTCCAAATTCATGAGCTAAGTTTCAAATCCTCGCTCTGCCTCAGAGAACTTCCTCCTATAATTAGTCATATATAGGATAAATTCAAATTAATCAACAATAACATTATACTCGGTAAAATTTCATATAAGTGAGATCTGAAGAAGATGGTGTACAAAATCTTTACCCTTACCTTCGCGAGATCAATAACAAATTCAAATTAACCAACTCAATTATTTTTTTAATATGCCGAATAGACTCAAAAAAAAATGGATAACTTGGTCCAATCTACAGAAGTGTCACAACAAAATTACGTTAACGCGAGTGACAATATCTAAGTTTTTCTTTTTCGACAATATATAAGTTCACATTATTTTAACTTGAACGTATCATTGTCCGTGTAAGGGGTGTTCACGGTTTGGATAAAAATCGATCCAAATCGAAAAACCAAACCAAATCGATAAAATAAAAGCGATTTTATTTGGGTTTGGTTTGGTTTGGTTTGATTTTAGATTTTTGAAAACCAATAATATTTGGTTTGGTTATGGTTCCATTTGAAAAAAACCAAAGAAATAACCAAACCGATGAATTATATACATATATTTTATTAATATACATACTTAATATATTGTTTTTATAAACAATTTTAAAGATCTTATACATATTTTCATTAAATTTTCTTTATAATTTACTTCTTGAAAGCAAAAATGCCCAAGATGAAACATTTATCTTATTGATTTCATGTATATGACTTATGAGTATCTATGACAATTCTTTATGGGACTGAAAATGTTATTGTCTCTTCCTTCTAGACCAATATAGTGAATTTTAAAACTTTATTGATAGTAAATTTAGTGATCGAAAGTTCAGTAATTTAAGTCATTCTAACTATTTTTCGTTTTGAATGGATTGTTGTCACTTTTTTCACATTTTAAATGAATT
>JAJOOH010027299.1:0-13691 GCA_029582605.1 Solanum gracilifrons
TTTGATTAATGATTTGACTTGGATAAGTTCTAGTTATGTTTCTAGGCTTAAACTAATTAAAACCTCATGATTCAGGGTCTAAACGACGTACCTTAGGGGTTAAACGAAATAGGAAAAGACCAAAAGACCCCTGACTTAACTGCTGTCGGAGTGACCGACGGACGGGACTGACGGGCCGTAGGTCAATCGACGGTCCGTCGATTGGAGTCGTCGGTCGAGTCTGCCCGACAGGGCTTCAGTAAAACGAGCATAACTTTTTACTCGGAGGTCAAATTTTAGCAAACTCGGTGGCGTTGGAAAGAGGATTTAATTATCTATCATATCATAGGTCATATGACACATAATTCCTTTTGTGCTAAAAGTTATGACTATCTGAACTTGACTTAATCACAATTTTCATTTAAATGACTATTGACCCTCACTTACGGTCAGACCTACAGACCGTGCATCGAATGATGGTCCGTGCTGGTCAATCGGGACTGAAGCTGGGCTTTTGGGGCATCAATCCATGGATACGAACCATGGTCCGTGACTTGACCTACGGACCGTAGATCCGGCCGTAGGTCCGGCCGTGGGTCAACACTTAACCGAATTTCTGGCTGAGTTCTGGGGGTGTTTGCTGACACGAACCACGGACCTGCAGGATGGACCGTGGGTCCTCCTACGGTCCATCGATGGTGCCCGTAAGTGCCACCTGCAACACTAGAAATCTGCAATCTGGTCTATTTTCGGATACGGGGTGTTATAATATGTGAATAAATAGCCTGTCTAAGATCTAGCTTTATGTGGATGAGACAAATATCCCGCATCTACATAACCGATCAATTATGACTTGGATGCATTAGAATACAACAACCCCATATCAATTGTTCCTTAAAGATATCTGAATATATGCTTAACACCTTTCCAATGTCTTCTTGTTGGACATGAGCTGAATCTCGCCAAGAAAGTTACTGTGAAGCAAACATCTGGTCGGGTATTGTTGGCAAGGTACATTAGTGCCCCGATAGCACTTAGATATGGTGTTTCATCACCAAGAATCTCTTCATCCTTTTCTTAGGGTCGGAATAGATCTTTTTTTGTATCGAGCGGTCTCACAACCATCGGGGTACTCAATGGGTGTGATTTATCCATGTAAAATCGCTTCAAAACCTTTTCAGTATATGTTGATTGATGGATAAATATTCCATTTGTCAAATGTTCAATCTGAAGGCCATGACAAAATTTTGTCTTACCAAGATCTTTCATTTCAAATTCTTTCTTCAAACACTCAACAACTTTTGAAAGCTCTTTAGGAGTTCCGATGATGTTCAAGTCATCAACATAAACAAATATTATCACAAATCCAGATTTTGACCTTCGTATAAAAATACAAGGACAAATTGGGTCATTCTGATACCCTTCCTTTAACAAGTATTCGCTAAGATGATTATACCACATTCACCCTGATTGTTTCAATCCATATAAGGATTTCTCAAGCTTTATTGAACAACTTTCTTTTGAAATTTTATATGCTTCAGGCACTTTTAGTGCTTCAGGGATTTTCATAAAAATATTGTGGTCTAGTGAGCCATATAAATAGGCAGTGACAACGTCCATTAGATGCATTTCAAGCTTTTCATGAACTGTCATATTTATTAGATATCTGAAGGTAATTGCATCTACCACAGTAGAATATGTCTCCTCATAATCAATGCCAGACCTTTGCGAAAAACCTTGCGCAACAAGTCGTGCTTTATATCTTACGACTTTATCATTTTCATTGCCTTTTTGCAGAAAAACTCATTTGTGCCCCACTGGCTTGACACCTTCAGGTGTTCGGACTATTGGTCCAAAAACTTCACGTTTTTCAAG
Source organism: Solanum gracilifrons (assembly GCA_029582605.1). Classification (NCBI taxonomy): domain Eukaryota; kingdom Viridiplantae; phylum Streptophyta; class Magnoliopsida; order Solanales; family Solanaceae; genus Solanum; species Solanum gracilifrons. The sequence continues at coordinate 1,855 of JAJOOH010027299.1, forward strand.
TGAAGCCAATTCTGTTTGAATTGCTTCCTTCCATTTTGGCCAATCAATTCTCTGTCTACATTCATTGACAGATTTTGGTTCCAAATCTTCATCTTCCAAATCTTCATCTTGTTGCATTATTTCAACTGCAACATTATAGGCAAAAATATTATCCACCACAGTATTATTTCGATTCCACTTTTTTCTCGTCGAGACATAATTTATAGAGATTTCCTCATTTCCATTATTTTCAGGTTCATGGATCTCCTCTTTGGTGTCATCATTTATTATGTCTCGGAGCTCTTCATGAGTAATTGCCTCCATATTATGATCATCTTAATCATTTATTCCTTTCCTTTTACGAGGATTTTTATCCTTGGAACCAATTGGTCTACCACGGTTTAAACGTGGTCCAGACTCATTTGCCTTAACATTTTGTCCTATCGGGACATTAGCTCGAACTTGACCATTAGCAGCTGGTATATATGATTTAGTAATCCGTGGAAGGTTAGTAAATGCATTCGGTAGTTGATTTGCAGTATTCTACAAATAAATTATCTTTTAAACTTCTTGCTCACATTGATTTGTTTAAGGGTCTAAATGAGACATTGAAAGTGAATTCCAATCTATCTCATTTTTCAACTACTTTTGTTCTCCCCCTAATGTTGGGTATATTGATTCATCAAAATGACAATCAGCAAATCTTGCCATAAATAAATCTCCAGTTCTAGGTTCCAAATATTTTATAATAGAACGAGATTCATACCCAACATATATCCCCAACCTTCTTTGGGGACCCATCTTTGTGCGTTGTGGTGGAGCAATTGGAACATATACCGCACAACCAAAGATTCTAAGATGGGAAATGTTTGGCTCCTGACCAAAAACCAATTGTAATGGGGAGATGTCATGATAAATGGTTGGCCTTATGCGCACAAGTGTTGCTGCATGCAAAATAGCATGCCCCTAAATCGAAATAGACAACTTTGTTCTCAATTAACAATGATCTAGCTATCAATTGTAGACGTTTAATCAATGATTCTGCTAAACCATTTTGAGTATGAACATATGCAACAGGATGTTCAACTGTTATTCCAGTGGACAAACAATAATCATTAAATGCCTGAGATGTAAACCCACCAGCATTATCAAGACGAATTGTTTTTATTGCATAATCTGGAAATTATGCTTTTAACCTTATTATTTGAGCCAACAACCTCGCAAAAGCCATATTGTGAGTTGATAATAAGCACACATGAGATCATCTCGCAGATGCATCTATCAAGACCATATAATATTTAAATGGTCCACATGCAGGGTGAATAGGCCCACATATATCACCCTGTATCCGTTCCAGAAATGCGGGAGATTTCACTCCAACCTTAGTCGTTGATGGTTTGATAATCAGCTTTCCTTGTGAACAAGCAGCACAAGAGAATTCCTTAGATTAAAGAACATTTTGGTTCTTCAAAGTATGCCCATGTGAATTCTCAATTATTCTGCGCATCATATTATAACCGGGATGGCCCAACCGGTCATGCCAAATGACAAAATCATTAGAATCAGTAAACCTTTCGTTTACTACGGCATGTGATTCAACTGTACCAATATTTGTATGGTACAATCCAGAAGAAAGTGTAGACAATTTTTCATGCACAATTTTCTTCTCTGCATTATCGTAGTAATGTATAGGTATTCCACCTTTCCTTCATTTGCAGTCTCACCATGATAGCCATTTTGGCGAATAACTTTGAAACTTACTACAATACAATGCATTATTAATTATCAATATTGTTCCTCCAAGTAGTAATAAGGCCGCTCTTCTAGAGCCCTCAATCAATTTTGTATTACCGGATATTGTATTAACATATGGCTTTTTCATTACCAAATGAGAAAGATATTTCTTTTCTCTTAGTATTGTATGAGTTGTGGCACTGTCCATAAGGCACATATCTCCATTATTCATCTTGGATCCAACTAAAGACTGAAATTTTTTATTTATCTTCATAAAAATAAAAATACATAATAAGAAGTACGAAACTTAACAAAATAAAATTTAAGTACATGAACCATAAGTAATACATTAAAAACACATAACGACATTATTCATTTCCAGTTCAATTATCAATCTTCAGTTGCGATCCCCAAAGAAGTCATCAACTTCTAGATGAGTAATATCATCGAGCCCATCAAAAGCATCATCTTTCAATGCTAAATTTGCCTCAACATTCTCATCATATTTTTGAGAAGATCCTGCTTGAGCATCATCCTTGAGAGTCAAATGTGACTCTATTCGGGCATTAGAAGAGGAGGCACCGCCTTTCTTTCCTTTTCTTTTAAAGGAGTTCTGATACAGCCTGACAAAATGCTCAGGTGCCCGACATTTATTTTTCCAATGACCTTTAAGGCCACAACGATGACAGTGATCGCCCTTTCCTTTAGATGGATTATTTTGAGAACCCATATTGTCCTCTCTTTTGTTATGACCACCACCTCGACGATTATTATATCGTCTTTTGTCCTTGCCACGCCCACGCACATTTTCATGGCCCCGATTATTTTGTCTTAATTCAAACTGGCCGTGTGCTTCTACCCCGTGTACTTCCGGTAATGGAGCACTTCCGGTGGGACGAGCTTCATGATTTTTGGTTAAAAGGTCATTATGCTGCTCAACCACATGCATGAGATCAGTTCAGAGTATTTCTGAAAACCTTTTTCACGATATTGCTGTTGTAATATCATATTAGAGGCATGAAAAGTAGCTAGTGTCTTTTCCAACATGTCCTCATCTTTTATAGTTTCCCCATATAATTTCAATTGGGAAGTTATTCTAAATACAACAGAGTTATACTCAATTACGATTTTATAATCTTGAAACCGTAAGTGCATCCAGTCATAACGAGCCCTTGGCAATACAGTTGCCTTGAGGTGGTCATACCTCCCTTTCAAACCTATCAACAATTCAAGTGGATCTTTCACTGTTAAGTATTCAACCTTCAGGCTTTCATCAAGATGATGACGAAGGAAAATCATAGCTTTCGCTTTATCCTGACTTGATGCATTATTTCCTTCGATTATACAATCACCAAGACCCTTAGCGGTAAGGTGAATTTTAGCATCAAGTACCCATGACAAATAATTCTTTCCAGAAATGTCAAGTGCCACAAATTCAAGCTTTGACAAATTCGACATGTTGAAAACTATCATAAAATAGTTGAGTTAATAACATGATGTGATTTCTTTATAATAAAAGATAAATTTATGTTTCAAATGATTAAGAATTAGTATAAAGTATATTATATGCATGAACATGGAATGTTACAAAAACATGTAAACTCAAAAAGTATGAAACGGTAGTTTTAATATATGTTCTAATTATTTTTCAATATTTATTTCTAGTTTCAATAGTTATTAACGTCAAACTTTTGTAAGTTTTTCAAGTCATATTTAATATAATACTACTCTCTTTATGACACACAAATATTTATCATAAAATTATGACAAGAAAATATTTACAAGTCTTCTAACTAGCATGTTGTCACATTTCCTACTATTTAATTTAGAGTTATAAGTTAGTAGCATATAAACAACATAAAAATATAAACCTGAAAGGTATTGATTATTATGCCTAGTAAAGTATTATAATAATACCTAGAGCAAGTTATATATGCAGTAATTAAATTACGGATCAAAGATTTTTTTAATATTTCAATCCCCACTCAGCCACAAAAAACAAGTAAAGAATTAAAAAAAAACGCTAACTCTCGATTAAACCCAAAATTAATCTTTCAGATCTCCTGCATCTTAATTGTGGGGCGCCAGGAGAAGCTAAAAGTTGTTCAAATATGGCGAATCAAGGCATTGATACTTCATCTGCAAGAAAAGGCTCAATCACTCATGTAATCTTTGACATGGATGGACTTCTTCTAGGTATCAATATGTATAAGATCTCACTTGCATTTTGCTCTCCTACTCTCTTTCCTTTGCTTTAATTTATTTCACAAATCTGAATGAACTGAGAATGCAATGCGTAATGTGCTCGTGGGAATTGCCTATTAGTAGAGTAGAGTTTATGAAGGATTGATGTAATCTTGGTATGCAATCTTTTGCTAAAATTGTTCTTTGGATGTTGTATAATTTCTGATCCTTTGAGAACGGAGTGAAATTCAAAAATTAAGTGCGATGTGTTCTACCCTTGTTGTTCTTCCGAGGAGATGAATGAGTATGCTAATGGATTATTGATTGAAAATGAATAGTTGGAATACTTTAAATTTTGACGTTATACACTGTCAGATTTAGGATTTGTAAAGATAAGGTGGGGAACTCAGACGGCCACTGAAGTAATTATGCAACACATTTTCAAAATTTAGAAAATCATTTTGAAGGGTGAAATAGCACTCTTGGAAGATGGTTCGGCACGTGCAGTGTGCCAAAAAGAAAAAACTGAGCCGCTGAAGTAATTATCTGACTTGGAATTTGAAGTTGCCCTTGCTAGTGATGCCTAAAGTTGTCAATTATAGTTGATAGGTGAACAAATCCATAATTCTGGTCACTTTAAGTGAGTCCCTGTGGGCTGTGACCATTAGACCATCTCTTTTGATGTATTCTGTTATGCTTTTCTTTATAGATAGATTATGCCACTCCACATTCCAGTAGAGATGGTATGATAAGTGTGTTCCTCCATCACGTGTACACGTTTGTATGTCTATGTCTTTTTGCTGTGACATCACATATCTGGCGCATAAGGTACTCAAGAACTAAGACATTTCTCACCTATCAAAGAAAACACAGTGCATTTTTGATTATTTTTTCCCTAATCAAGAGGAATTAAGAGTAAATTACAGAGACTTGGTGGTTCTGAAAACATGTCACTATAGCAGAGAATTCCGTTCTTGACTTCTTTCTGTAAACAATATAAGTTCTTTGACTATATATTCTCCTAATTAAAAAAATCAATAAATTATGTAGGATTGGTGGTTCTAAAGCATGTCACCGTAGCAGAGAATTGCATTCTTTTTGTAAATTATATATTACTCACTGCCTGTACGTGGTTATGATTTTTAGTCAGTAAAAACCTTAACCTTATACTGGTGTGCGTCTGTAGAGGAAAAGTTAGCAATAGGACAGTCGGAGAAAGTTCCTTCCACTGTGCACTGTCTTATCTTTTTCGAATTCTTCTTTCTGGAGATGTACAAAACTACAATCAACTCTTATACCTAAGACAGTTTGTTGTGCTCCCTAATCTAGTTCACTCTTTATCAACCAAAAAGAAAAAAAATCTAGTTCCCTTGTTCTCTCAAAGAAACAGTAAGACCGATGTTGATTTATTATAGGGGATTTTAAAGTTTAGGAAAGGATGCATGGACTGGTCCATTTGAATTTTTTGTGACGGTAGTTTTTTACTTTAGGTGTTTTGTTATTTGGATTTTCTATTGCTACCCAAGTTATGTAACTTAAATAACCACAAAACAAATTCACACAGCCAAATCTGTTATGCCCCTTTGTGTATACCTATGTGGTTTGACCCCAGCAGACATTCTTTGATATGTACTTATCCCATCACTTGATATATTAAGACACTGCAGTCTGTTTTAGAAAATAAAAGAGCTTCTAAGGATGGAAGCAAATAAGTAACGGGAAGAAGGTGTGAGGTAGATTGTTAACATAGAGGATCAAAGGGAAGAGTGATATTTACCAGGCATTTCCCGTTTGTTATATTCTATCGGAAAGAAACAAGTGAATCTTTGTGTGGTCGAATAGATGCTACTTGAAGACAAATCTTGGTTGAATAGCTTCTTTGTTCCTTTTCTTTTGTGTATCAGACACCGAGAAATTCTATACGGAGGTCCAGGAGATTATACTTGCTAGGTATAATAAGACTTTTGATTGGTCACTCAAGGCAAAGATGATGGGGATGAAGGCAATAGAGGCTGCCAGGGTCTTTGTTGAAGAGACAGGAATAAGTGATTCACTTACAGCCGAAGATTTTCTTGTAGAGAGAGAGGAAATGTTGCAGGAAATGTTCCCCACAAGTGACCTCATGCCAGGTACAATTTTGATAAGCACAATAGACAGAATATTTTTGTTTTGTTTATTTCTCAAGTTTCAGCTTTCTCAACCTTTCTCAGTTCTGTTCATAAGAGGAACAGACATTTGCACATGATGTAAAACTTATGGAATTGACTATTTGTCTTAAATGGCAAAAATTTGTGGATCTTGATCAAATATTCAAATCAATTTCTTCACTTTCTGTATAACCTTCTTGACTGAAGACGTAACCGTACTATATATGATATCCCTTTAAAAGAGAGTTCTGTTTTTCATATTATATACATGGATAGATATCGTAACGTTAAAATAATATACATATATATAAATTATGCAGTTTACCTCCTATATAGGGATCCAAATAGGACTGAACCCTTTGTCAGGCTATTGTTTCCTCGAAATTATGAAGTAAGACATCAGTTTCTCCACAATATCATTTTTTCTGGTTGTATGATGAATTTTAGGGCCAGAACAAATCTGTGATCAATCATCCTACTTTTTACCTATTACTTTCCGTATTGGAGCATTTACCTCCATAACTTGTGCAAAAAGCATGGGGGAAGTATAATTATGGGGAAGTATAATTGATCCAGTAGATGTTGAATTTAACTCTGTATAGTCTTAACTAGACATGCAGGGACAGGTGGGACATTTTTCTGTTATATCTGGTAACCCTTTCAATATTCAAGTTGGATTCTAAACTTCCTATTTATGAAAAAGAAAAGAGCGGTGGAGGTGGTGGATATGTTTTCATGAATCTCTGTTGAAGCAAGATCTTATCCTTCAACATTTCAAATTTTGCTGAGGAAGTAACCAGTTCTTAAGGATGAGACACCCATATTGCATGAACATACACAAGCTGCGAATGGGGTTTCAATCCTTACTCTTTATCTCCATCTTTTCCTGCTAATAGGGCCTAGCTTATACGACATTTTTACGAACTACCAATAGAGGATAACTTTAACCGGTTTTCATTTTTAAAGTTTTGGAGAGGCTTTTCTTTACTTGATGGAAATAGCTCAGTTTTCTTTCTTCACCCAAAGTATACCCACGGACATGTAATCTCTACTTCTCTAGATGCATAATAAAAGGTTCCTCCATAACATTTATGCTATATTTTTCATATTAAAGCCTTGAAACTGTCCCTGGGGATGGCCTAGCTGTTGAGAGCCAGAGTAACAACCTTGATCAATTAATATTCAAATCTCATCGGAGGCAACCCTAGTTGAAACTTCCAATTTGTGTATGTTTTGATTGGTAGAGTTATCCGGCACCTGTGCTAGTGGGAGATAATAGGTACCAGAGGAATTTTAGTCAAGGTGTACTGCAAACTAGCCTCAACAGAGTTGTGATAAAAAAAAGAAGTTTAAACCTTGAAACTTGAGAAAAGAAAAGCTTATTTTTAAGTGACTTGGAACATATAATTTCCTAGATATCAAGGAAAACACCTTCATTACCCTCTTGTGGTATACACTTCAGAGTTGGAAAGCCTTTTGCTGCGAACATGAGAAATGATTTTCAGAGGTTTCTTTTTGCTCCTACCATTGCATTGGTAAATGATTAGTTTGAGTGTTCATTATGTGTATTCTGCATCTTTTCAACTCGTTGCAAAAATTTCACCATTTGAGAGGTCACTATGCATAAAGATTGAAATGAACAATAGTCAATATGTAGAATGTATATGCTAATCTTCATACTTAATATCCACTCTACTTCAGAAACAACTGTTCTAAACTAACATTACTAGAGGCACAGAACTTGAAAACATAATTATCCAAGATGGGTTACCTATCAACTTGACAATCTCTTGCAAGAATTACAGCATGATCATAAATCTAATTACTTATTCTCCTTGCATGTGAATCCTATCCAACAACTTCTTGAATAATTATGTTTTCAGTAATGTTAATTTAGAACATTTGTTTCTGAAGTAGAGTGGATATTAAGTATGAAGACTAGCATATAAATTCTACATATTGTTCATTTCAGTCTTTTAATTTCATTTAATGCAAAATTGGATTAGTATACATGAACTTCTTTGCTTGTTTTAAGTTTTTGTCCTGTTATAGGGGCCAGCCGCCTGATTCATCACCTTCATGAAAATGGGATACCAATTTGTGTTGCTACGGGGTATGTCATCTTCTTTTAGTTTTGTTCACTAGAAAGTTTACCATTGGTGGAATAATTAGTATAGCAAGTAGAAGTGTAAGAATTAACATTTGCTAAGATAATGTTTCAGAAGTAAGATTCAAAAAGTGAACTAATATAAATGCATTTTTCAGTACTCACACGCGGCACTTTGATTTGAAAACTCAAAGACACAGTGAACTTTTTTCACTAATGCATCATATCGTTCGTGGAGATGATCCAGAAGTTAAACAAGGGAAGCCATCACCTGATATATTCCTTGCAGCTGCAAACAGATTTGAGGTAATTCTCTGATTTTTGTTTCTCTAGATTGTGTATATCCTGAGAGATCTCGCAGCTATGATACTTATCCTTCTCTTGGTTAGTCTTCTATTACATAGACCTCCCTTAGTATGGTCTAACTGATAATTTGCCTACTAGACCTTTCAAATATGCCTGTTTCTGTTGGCTTGGTTCTTATATCAAACTTCAAATAATGTTATTTTCTTAGAAAAATAAATTTTTCTCTGTGAGCTATTTACGGTGATGCAGTGATCAAACACATTAGTCATCTTCCAAATGAAAAAGTAAAGTCAATGATTTTTGTTAGGATGTTGCATTGTTTTGCCATCTCAGAAGTTAAATTTATGAATCTGACTCGCTCATATCAATCCAACCCTCCTCCTCTGCATGTTCTACAGTTGTCTTGCCATCTTTAACTTCAACTAATCAAGGTGCTGCACAATATTGTAACATATCAGCAAAAAAAGTATAAAAAAGTTCTATATACAAATATACATTCATGTGATGTAGTTTGACTTAGTACATAGCTTAAGAAAGAAATAAAGACTTTTGAAACTTGTGGTCTAAAATAAGTAATAGATGTTTGTGTGGCTATAAATCATTTCATTAAAGGTAAAGTAGGCATTTTAAAGTTTAATTGTTACTGAATATAGAAATTTGTCATTCTTTTTTGGGACCGACTAAAACGGAAAGTGAGTCATATAAATTGGGACATAGGGAGTATGATACCCCTTCCTTGGTCCATTCCCCAATATAACCTAATTAAGTGCACGTCAGCATCAAGGCACACAGAGTTGTGTCGGAAAACTGTTAAGCCTAACCCATCTCGAATCACCGGAACTTGTATTTTCTGGACATTGATGTTAGCAAAGTCCGGTTCACAAGATTAATTTTCTGTCCCTTCCATCTCCATTCACCAATCTTAACCCTGGCAACTTCTATATCAGATGGAAATTCCAAAAGAAATCTTTCATTGATCATTTCAACAAACCCAAGCTTTGATGCTGCCAGCTTCTTCTGGGAGCATTACTTGTCTTTTCCTCCTTCCATGGACTGTCACTGTCCTTATGTACATAAAAGTTTATCTGAAGTTATGTTTGAAAAATATGTATTTTGATTATTCAAAACTCAACATGGAAACTTTTTGGGATAGACGGTGTATTTAAAAGAGAAAAACTGGGTCCCATGTGATTTTTATATAGTATAGTATGTTTAAGAAGTTCTCTTTTTAGGAAGGACACTATTTTGGGATAAACTAAAATTGGAAGGTGGGCATTCGATTTGAATTGGAGAATATATAACATGTAAAATTTCTAGGACGTTTTACTACAGAAAGGCAAAATCTGTTTCCAAAATTGTACAGTGAGAGACTACTTTTTCTGAATGTACAAGCCTTTAGGGAAAAAATGTAAGTTTATACTATTTTTGTTACCAAATCTGAGAAAGTTAAGTGTAATTTGTGAAACTAGAATGGAGATCCTTCAGATAATGGAAAAGTAGAAATTGGTCAGTATAGGTAGTCAATTATGAAATATCACGGATGCCTATGAGCTGTATTCTTTATGTTTAATATGGACAGGGTGGACCAGTTGATCCACAGAGGATTCTTGTATTTGAAGATGCGCCGTCTGGTGTCCTTGCAGCCAAGAATGCTGGAATGTAAGTCTATCACCCAAAATTTTGATGTCGGGTGATATCATTTTGATTTTCTTCTAGTAATATAATTTGAGAGAATTACATGATTACTTTCGAACTAAGTGCCTCTTTGGTTGAGTGAAATTTTACTTCATTTTCCATGATTTTAAGGAGTTTAGATACCAACTCTCCTTGTACTTTCCTGTAAATGCTTGCTCAGCTGCATATCTTTTATTTTGTTTTTTTCACTGTATGGTTATTTGTCTTAGTTATTACTATGAATATTTTGCTCTCCGTCAGCAGTCTTATGTACTTGACATCCTGTGCAAAAGGTTACACTGATTGGTTTCAACATGTAAGTAGTTTGCCTTTTATATTTCATCTAGATTTATGTCTCAACAATTTGGCACTAAGTAGTTGATTAACTCGTAGGTGTTGTTAATCTCTTGAAGATAACATCTAGTAATTGAGAAAACAATACGATTTTGGTCTGGTTCTTGGATTCATAGCACTCCTTCAGGATCTTGCTTTTTTCTTCCTCCTATTTTGGGGTTTTGTCTTGACTTTCAAGAATCTCTTTCAACCTACCAATATTGCAAGTGTGATCTGGTGTCCTATTTTTCTGTCTGATTTATAATCTTCTTCGGGATCATTCGATAATCTAAAAGATACATATTACTATTATTCCATCCTCAACTGGCCTTAGTTTGCTACTTCACCAGGACCCTGAATTTTCTATGACACCCGCACAAACACCTAGTTTTGCCTGTAATGGATAGACGACATTCCTTGTTTGGGTCCTTACATATGCAGACCCAAATCTCTTGCTATTAGTGATCATTAGAGTCCTTGTAACATGGTCCCTTTTTGGTGTTTTGTCACGACCCGATTTCTCAAGTCATGATGGCACCTACTATAACCCACCAGTAGGTAAGCCAACCCGTAACCCGGAACAACACGTAATGGGTCTGAGGGTAGAAACTAAACAAGAGTAGGCAAATAACAATATACATAGGCGGAAGCAAACCAAAACATATATACAAATACAGATCCCTCCCAGAACCTGGAAGTCACTAGTACAAAGCTACTAACAAAATGAGTACAAGTCCCAAAAGTGGACAACAGAGACTGGACTGTCTCGAAAGGTAAAAGACAAGTCTATATATACAGATGGAGACTGAAATAGTACAAAACGTTGTGTGCTCACTCCCGTCTCCGGATCAGTCTGCTCCAAGCTCGATCAACGCTGGCTACTAGTGCCCGGACCTGCATCACGAAATAGATGCAGAGCGTAGCATGAGTACCAAAACAACAGGTACCCAGTAGGCATCATAGGCCGACTGAACTTGAAAAGTAAAGGCAATATGAAAAGAAGGAATAACACAAACCGAAGTCAAGAACTAAAATCTAACTAACAATGGAATGCACACGAGTGTACAAAGAACTAACTAAAGTAATCTACAAACTAACTACACCTAACTGGACCCCCATAAGCCCAGAAGGTACACTCGTGCGCAAGTTAAATAAAAACCCGAACGGACCCCCATAAGCCCGACGAGTACACAGAATAACTATAACCAAAGAGAATTGCATAAAAGAACCCAAGAACAGAGAACATCAAACCAGAACCTCAACCCTAATTAGTAGAATCTGACAGTACGGAGGCCGGACCTCGAACCGGATGCTCACCAGAAGTACCCAAGTAACCAATCACAAGTAACAAGTATAAGAGGCCGGAACTCTAA
>JAJOOH010027300.1:0-15049 GCA_029582605.1 Solanum gracilifrons
ATAAGAATTAACAATTTAAAATTTTAAAAGACTTTAATGCTTTATACTTATTCTATTTCCACTTTGGACAAAAATATCCTCCCAATATGCATATTTTTTTAAACAAAAGTGGGACCCATTATTGATGTATTCAAGGATGCTTTGGTAATTTTCCTATGATAAATTCGTTTTGTTTGCTGTTTAGTTTTTTTTAAAATATTATAAATCACAATAATTATTTACTTAAATATTCAAAAGATATAAAAATATGTAAAAGATCTGATTAACTCTTCAAATTTTATCGGTGACACATAAATTGGACAAATGAAATAATATATATTATTTGAAAATTACTTAGAAAGTACAATAATTTACAGTAATTAACAATAGAATATTTTAAAGACAATTTTTTTTTATTGAATCTCTAAATTTTATTAGTACCACATAAATTGAGAAAGAAGAAATAACCTTTATTATTTCAAAATTGCGTAAAAGATATGACAAATCATACAACAATAATTAGCAATTTAGAATGTTAAAAGACATAAAAAATTTTTTTACCATAGTTAACAATAATTAAAAATTTAAACTATTTTAAATTAATATTAAAGTTTGATTAACTCTTTAATTTTGTCTTTGTCACATAAATTGAAACAAAAAATGATACATATTGGGCCCGTGCTAGCACGGGCTCCGATGTCTAGTTTATATGTATGTTGTAATTTAGAGGGTGTCAAATGGGCGGGTTGGATTGAAATTGGAGATATAAAATGAGCTGAAATAGAAATTGGGTTGAGTTTTGACCCGCCCAAGTTTACTCTGGGCTCAAATGGGATAAAAAATTGGGTTGGGTCATGACCCGCCCAATTTAACCCGCTTAATCTCAATAATTTTAACATAATGTTATCTAACTTTTATAACCACAATTTAAATTTCAACTCAAAAAAATTAAAAAAGAAGAAGTTACAAATGGATAGATAAATCCTAAAAGATATGAAATAGATAGTAATTCATACATTCAATTTAGGAACATACATTACATCAATGAAAATAAATAGTCTTAAAATGGGTTGAAATTGGAGATTACATTAGGCTCAACTAAGGATTCTCTTAAAATGGGTTAAAGTTTGAAAGGGTTGAGATTGAACCCAATTCAAATTATCTTGAGCCCAATCCTTAAAATTCTAAGCGGATTGAACGGGTTACCTATAGTCGGGTTCATTTTCGACACCCCAAAATTTGCATCATTCATAGAGAAAATTAAACATTGATATAAGGAGTTTATGCTTAGTTCATTTGATGAGCTTGCTTCCAGTCTTCCACAACAAAAGTGGATGATTTTAGTCACCCATTACGATAAATAAAAGATTTAGCGGCAATAATATAATAACCGTTATATTATATTTAGTGATAAAAATGAATATGAGTATTTATAACCTAAACTTTATATAAATGTCACTAGGCAACATGGGTACCAGTGGTTCATCTGAACCCCCTCGGGTAAAAATTACATTGTACATATAAGGTAAATTTTCAAAATTTCTGTATATATACTAATTTTGAACCACCTAAATTAAAGAAGAGATAACCTAGTGGTACCAGATTGTGCAACTTGAGTTGTGAATGCTATCCCTAGTTTGCACATTTGATTCCCGTTGGGTACACAAGCTGCATAATTTTTTAAAATTTAATTCTTTGGAGTTTGTACTTTGCAGTGCACTCTAGTTCGCACTTGACATAGTTACATTTTTATTTTTCGAGCTTCCTAAATAAAATTTTTGGATCCGTCACTAAAAATCGCTGACTTTAGCGACTAATGTCATCAACTCAATTACCATTAAATATGTTTATGATAATATTAAAAAAAAGAATTTATTGCCACTAAATATCTGTTTCGTAGTATGCATATACTAGTATTTCCTTCCCCTCTGAATTCTGATGTATATGTGAAAAAACACCAATTTGTAGCATGCATGTATAGAGGCCGTATTGGTGAGAGGAATGAATATATATTATGGACTATGGTATTGGGTCAGCAATTCTGCAAAACGCATGGGCATGGCCCCAAACGTTAATTTGTGGTCCTTTTTCTGTTTGAGGACCCAAACTTGTTTCTCCAATCTCCACTGTTTAAACTTTAAACTGAATACTTATGAAGGTTTATTTACGTACTCCTTTGTCACCACTCTCTTTTTCTCCTTTTCATGTCATACTATTCTCGATCTCTGTCCCAATCTAGATGACACAATTTTCTTGTTAATTTGTCCTAAAGAGGATGTCATCACATTTCGTTATTTTATGACTATTTAGTGACTTATCATCTCCATATCATCCTATATGAGTCTCACATAACATTTTATTGTGAAGAAATAAAAGTCAACTATAAGTAAGCATGCACTAGAGTAATTTTAATAAGAACAATTTGATAAATATAATAAAGTCTTCCTTTATTTCTTTAATTCTGTACCTGATCAAATGGTGTAGTATAAATTGAGACGAAGAATTAGTAGGAATAATGTTGACGTTGTTTAAAATGTATTACTCCTTACTAATATGGAAAATACAAACATTAAGTAATTGATGAGTCAAAGCTTCAAATGTAGCTAGTGTATGTATCACCACTCCGCAGAGCTCAACTGTCCATGCGGAGCAGAAGTTAAAATTTGATGTTTATGAGTTCTAAATTTGCCATCTAACTTATAACTTGTCTTAGATGATGGGTTTGATCACAATTAAATACATATACATATTTAATGAATTTTATTATATAAAGATAAAGTCTTAAGCAAAAGTTACTTGAGTATCTGGATCCGTACTAGATGGATGATGGTCTATCTACATAATTAGAAAAAGTGTATAAAGTGAGATCACAAAGAAAAAAGATACAGATATATAAGAGTAAAAACAAGGTAGCGTGCTTCCTGCTTTTGCTTTTAGCTAGCTCAGATATATATATATATATGTCTCCAATAAGAAGGACAAAAAAAGAATGCCTTGTTTAGCTGGGGCTATGCTCAAGAAAGCTTCTAAAAGATTTTCCTATAGTAGAGTAGTCCCTAATGGCAGGGACATGAAAGTAACTCCTTTCCGAAACATGCTGAAGCAGGCACATCGACGGAAACGTGCCTGCTTTAGCGTAAATTCTCTCTTATATAATAAGAGAATATGGTTATATCCGTGCGTAAGACGTAAAGAGAAAAAATAGTTTTCCTAATTTGTTCTCTTAATATTAAACTTGTGAGGACATAATAATCGAATGTGATAATACATGTTTTATCACATCAAGACATGTTAGCCTAAACGATTTTCTTCTACAAGGGTAAATGCAGAAATTAATAAGAGAAAAAACAAGGAATTAAGAACAACATTTCATAGAATCCATAATATAAACATAATCTCCGTCAAAACTTGGTATCACATGTACAAACCACTAGATAACATTAGAGATTCGATGAAAGAACAAGTTTGAATGTCTCCAGTTTTAGAATAGAAATAAGGTGTAATATAAGGATATGTGAAATATGCTGGATCAACTAGCAACTACCTCACGTACTCCTAAGTGCAAGCCTCAAACATTGATGTGGGAGGACGATTAGGATGAATCGGACACGTAACCTAAACAAGTGTAGAAAAGCAAAAGAATGAGTATCAAAACTATCAATTTTTTGCTTAATGCCTCTCAAAGTGAGAGTCTTTCCATTATATAGAAAAAATAAAGATTACACATCCCTAAAGATTCGTCATTCCTATCCCTAAAGATCAACTATTTTATTTCTACAAATCTGCTATTCAATCCCTTTAAATCTGCCTTGCTATCCCTCCAAATTAGTTATTCTATAACAATATTTATTCCTTTGATTCTACAACAAATGTATATGATCATGCTAATTTATATCACTATATAATTACATTAATATATACAATCATTTAGTTGTCCATCATGCTAACATCCCCCCTCAAATTGATGCTGGTGGATCAAGAAGTATCAATTTGCCAACTAGAAACTGATGGCGTTGTCGTGCCATGGATTTTGTAAACGCATCAGCTATTTGAAGATAGCTGGACACATGTGGAAGAATAATGACTCATTTATCTACAACTTCTCTTATATAATGACAATCCACTTCGATGTGTTTTGTCCTCTCATGAAACACTAGATTAGTAGCAATCTGAATAACACTTGTATTGTCAGCGTGGAGAGGAGTAGGATGAGATTGAGGAAATCCAATCTCAGCAAGTAATCCACGAAGCCATACATCTCAGAGCAAGCAGTAGACATGGATCGATATTCAGCCTCTGTTGAAGATTTTGACACACGATCTTTCTTTTTACTCTTCCAAGATATCAATGAATCTCCAAGAAACATGCACCAACTAGAGACTGAACGACGAGTATCAGGACATCCCGCCCAATCAGAATCACTAAAAACATTAAGACGAATAGGAGAACCACTTGGAAAGAACAATCCACGAGTAGATGTTCCTTAAAGATACCGAATGATGCAACGAACAACCACCAAGTGGAGATGACAGGGAGCTTGCATAAATTGACTAACTTGTTGAACTGCAAAAGAGATATCATGCCGAGCAATAGTAAGGTAATTTAGACTCCCAACTAATTGTCAAAATATAGTTGGATCAGGAAGAAGATCGCCTTCCTCATGACGATACTTCACATTCAATTCCAATGGAGTATCTACGGAGGATGAATCTTGAAGACCAGCCAAAGAAATCAGATCCGGAGTATATTTGTGTTGGTTTAGAAACATACCTGAAGCAACATTATGAACTTCCAAACCCAAAAAATAAGTAAGAGTACCAAGATCTTTCATATGAAAAGAATCTTTAAGCTGCTGTTGGAGGCTATTGATTAGTGAAGAATCAGTTCCTATGATAATAATGTCATCTACATACACCAAAAGAAGAACACAACCTGTAGATGTTTTTCGAAGAAACAAAGATGAGTCATATTTGCTCTGCTCAAAAGAAAATTGTAGCAAAGTACATCGAAACTTATCAAACCAAGCTCTTGGAGCTTGTTTTAATCCATACAAAGACCGTTTCAACTTGCATACATCTGATGTAGGCGATGAGAACAAACCAGGTGGATGTTTCATATAAATATCTTCTTTAAGATCACCATGGAGAAAAGCATTTTTGACATCCATTTGATACAAATACCAGTTTTGTGAAACAGCAATGACAATAATAGTTCGCACCGTAGTCATTTTGGCTACGGGTGCAAAAGTCTCCTCATAGTCCACTCCATACTCTTGTCTGTTATCAAGAATAACCAATCGAGCGGTGTACCGATCAAGAGATCCATCAGAATGAAGTTTGATTAAATAAACCCATTTACATCCAATAGGGCGGACATTTGAATGACATGAAACAATGTCCCATGTGTCATTTTCTTTAAGAGCCAAAAGTTCTTCCTCCATTGCTTTCTACCAACATTCATGCTTGGAAGCTTGTGAGTAACAAGATGGAACAAATATGTTGGATAAAGTAGAGGAGAAGTCATACCAATTGGGAGTACGAGATACTATGGTAGATCACCGAGTAGGTTCAAGAGGACCAGATCTTGAAGAATTCGCAGATTCTAGTTGTGGTACAGTTTCAGGTGGCGGATCAGTGTCGAAATAGGATAAAGTTGGTCGACGTCGTTCATACACAAATCCAGGTTTGAACCTCTTAAAAGAAGATGATAAATCCTCAAAAGTAGGAAGAAGAAGAGAAACATAAGATGGATCTACAATCATAGGAAAGAAATATTGATTCTCAAAGAAAACAACATTTCTAGAAATACGAAATTTGTGAGAACATGGATCATAGCAAATAAAACCTTTTCGTGAAGTACTATAACCCATAAAAACACATTTAGTAGACTGTACAGAAAGTTTATTGCGTTGCGAAGAAGGCAAATGCACAAAACAAACACAACCAAATGTATGGAAATCACTATAGTTAAGATTTTGGTGATAAAGACGAAAATATGGAGCCTCAAAATTTAGCACTTTAGATGACAATCTATTAATTAAATAGACAGCAGTAGACAAAGCTTCCACCCAATATTTAGCTGGTACAGAGGACTCAATCAATAAAGTACGAGTGACATCTAAAAGATGACGATTTTTTCGTTCAGCAACTCCATTTTGTTGTGGTGTATATGTGCAAGAGTGTTGTGAGACAATTCCTTTGTCAAGCAAGAATTTTTTGAATTCATAAGACATATTCTCCATCAGAATCAGATCTTAATAATTTGATGCACGTAGAAAATTGAGTCTCAATGTAAGCCAAAAATGTCTTGAACATGGAAAATACCTCAGATTTGGATCGAAGAAAATACACACATGTAAACCAACTATAATCATCTATGAATGTCACAAAGTATTTGAAATGAGCATGAGAAATAATTGGTGAAATTCCCCAAACATCACTACGAATGACATCAAAACACTTTGTAGCACGACTACCAAAATTAGGAAAAGGAAGAGTTTTACTTTTGCCTAATTTACAAGTAGAACAATCAATGGAAGCAATTGAAAATTGATTTTTATTTCCCAATAAACCAGAATTTGATAAATGAGACAACACAACAGAATTTGAATGTCCTAGACGTTTATGCCAAACCTCAGTCTTACTAGCAGTAGAAGTACAAGCAAAAGATAGAACAAGAGGAATGGAAAAATGTATAGGAAACAATCGTCCAACTTTAGGCCCCTTCGCGATTATCGTCCACGACACTTGATCCTGCACAAGACAATCATTACGAGAAAAATTCACATCATAATTGTTATCTACCAATTGTCCAACTGAAATAAGACTAGTTGAGAGCTTTGGTGAAACAAAAACATTCTTGAAAGTTGAAGTAATGTCCCAAACCTTGGTAATGGGTAAATTACTACCATTGACAATCTGTATTTGTGATGGACCTTGATACTTACGAACATTTTTTAGGATGCTCGTTGAGTTGGTTAGGTGATTGGAAGCACCTGAATCAACAATCCAAAAATTAGATGTAACATTATTACCTTGTAATCCCAATGCTGAAAAGGCTGACACGATCATTTGTTATACCATTTCAGGAGTAAGAACTTGTCCTGAAGATGAGTTATCATTAGTGGAACCATTTATCCCAGCTTGAAAAGCATTGATCCTACGATTTTGAGGGCGCGTGGGACACTCTTTGATAATGTGTCCTTGTTGTTTACAATAATTACAGAGCTTCTTGCTACAATTGCTAGCAATATGACCATATTCTTTGCAACTGTAGCATTGAGTTCTACTCATATCCCTGCCCTTTCCTTTACCTTGAGGAGCAAATGCAACAGTGACATCATTTTCTTTCTTGAAAGCATTTTGTGTGACAAGACGTTGCTCTTCACGAAGTAATTCCCTAAAGCAAACATCCAAAGAAGGAGACGGGTCACGATTCATCAAGTTAAAGCGAACACTCTCAAAGTCGGAGCGTAATTTCATCAAAAATTGATCTCGCTTGCTTTGCTCATGAACTACCTGAATCACTGATAGAAATTCATTAGGTATTTTGGCATAGACAATATCTGTAAATTCAACCCATAAGTTTTGAAATCCAGAAAATAATCCTGAACAGAAAGACCTCCTTGAGAGTAATTAGCAATTTCATACTCTAACTGAAAGCGTCTTGCGCTATTATCTTGGTTGTAAACCTTTTGTAAGTAATTCCATATGGCCTTAACTGTCTTGTATGGCCTGAGATTAAGAATAATAAGAGGGTCAATTGACCCTAGAATCAATGTCATCACCTGAGCATCTTTAATCTTCCATTCACCTAGCTTTGTTGCATCAGTAGGAGCAGGATCGCTTCCATCTATATGGCCCCATAGTTCTTTGCCGGTGAGAAACAACTGAAACTGAAACTCCCAAGAAGAATAATTTTTTCCAGTAAAACGAACCCTAAAGGATTAAAAGTGATGTGAATTCATGCTTTTGAATAGCTATGAAAATTACAAAGACTCAAGAAAGCAACTAGAATGACCAAGAACAAAATTCCCAGGTGGTAGGACTGATTGTCGATGAACAGTCAACCAAAAACCAAGATTTTCACAAAAAATTAGAAGGAACCACAGATGACTCTATGAAGCAAGACAACCAAGAGAAGGCTCTAATACCATGTCAATTTTCTGCTTAATGCCTCTCAAAGTGAGAGTCTTTCCATTAGATAGAAAAAATAAAGATTACACATCCCTAAAGATCCGCCATTTCTATCCCTAAAGATCAGCTATTCTATCTCTACAAATCTGCTATTCAATCCCTCTAAATCTGCCTTGATATCCCTCCAAATCAGCTATTCTATCACAATATTTATTCATTTGATTCTACAACAAATATAAATGATCATGCTAATTTATATCACTATATAATTACATTAATATATACAATCATTTAGTTGTCCATCATGGTAACAAAAACAACAATAGTATACTCAACAAATAGCCCTAGCTGACCCTAAACAAACACAAAAATTAGAATTCATCCCATTCTATCAATAACATCAGTGACAAAAGACATACGCAATAAAAATAACCCAGCGAATAAACTACATCATCAGACTCTCGACAATATCAATTCAACTTTTCCAATTTAATAACAACGATAATAGCAATTCACTCATAAATACCAATCAAATGATGTGCAATGCAATGCAATGCAAATTAATGTCATAGAAAATTATGCATGTCTATCCTACCGATAAACACCATAGCTCATCGGGACCCATGAAGGAAATATCAATATCAATCCATGCACCTCTGATCGTATTTCTGATCATATCATATTCTCTTCGTCGTTCATTTTTCATCATCATGTCCACATTGTGTTATCTCATATCAGACTCTCAATACCAATGCAAATAACAAGTTTATATGCACAATGAAAGGATGACAAGTATCACATTAGTAATCAACCACACCAATCATATGACGTATCATCAATAAATTAAAGGATCATAACAGTCATTCATGGACATAATACACAACAATAAATCAATAAGTGCTATTAACCCCACAGAATTCAGATGTTTTCTCAACAAAACCTAACTTTTTTTTTCCCAATGAAATGGTCGTAGTGTATATATGTAATGTATAAATAATGTATCAATAATATATACATATTCATATACATTATAGTAGTTCATCTTCTTCACTAAGCTGTTTAAAAAAGAATAGATAACACGTAAAAATATATACATTATTAATTATGGTTACTTTATTTCTTATACATTATTTAATTTGGTGGATTAAAAATAATACGCATTGCATTGTTAGTTTCCAAAAAAAAAAAAATCCTCCATATTCTCAAGTTTTGTACACTTTCAAGGGGAATTTTGTGTCTTTAACTGTGCTTATGTATATATACACTTTTAGGGGAATTGTATCTTTAATTGTGCTTATGCATGTGTACAGTTTCAGGAGAATTGTATCTTTTAACTGTGCTTATGCATATATTAAAAATCTTTGTAATCTTGATAGTATCATTTATTTTGTATTAATTATATATAGGATAATATCAAATAAAATATAATTAATATATAGGTTAAAAAATTGTATTATACAAGGAATTTTTTTATTACTATTATTATTATACAAGGAATTGGTAATACCAATTCTAATGTCTCTCATTTGGTAGAGTGTATTAGAAAAAATAATGTATGTGTTAGCCTTGTGTATTATTAGTACCTTGTTTGGTACTCTTTTCTAGTCTGTATAATGCTTGCATTAGTTATACACTCTATTTTGTATTAAAATAAGTATTACTAATACCATGAATTTCTAGGTATTAGCAATGCAATGGTTTTAATGCATGCATTAACTCAGGTAAAGACTCAATTACCCCTCAAAACCCTTTTTACATCTTTTCCACCATAATAGTGGAGGATATCTTTGTAAATAATTTTTTTATGCAATACATGCTATTTTTAATGCACCAAACTAAACAATGCATAAAAATAATTTATGTATAATTAACGCAACCATAACTTATACATGCATTACTAATCAAACATGACTAATACCCTCTATTTAATATTATATTTATATACTCTACCAAACGAACCTTAACAACAAACTCTAGAACGTAAGAAGTTAGAAATTATTAAAATTTATACCATAAGATATAAAATAAAATAGCGTAGTACTCCCTCCATCCCTTTTTACTTGCCAAGTTTTAACTTAGGACACCTATTAAGAAAATAATGATTGATATATAAGTGAGTTTATATTATTTTACCTCTATTAATTGATAGAGTCTTACACATATTTAGTCACTACATTTTATAAAGTCACTAACTCAATGTTAATAAATTGAAGGTTAATAGGTAGACAAAAATTTGTTCTTCCTTGTTTTGTCAAAAATGACATGTAAAAAGGAAAAATCAAATTAGAAAATATTTGACAAGTAAATAAGAACGGAGGGAATATTAAGAAATGGATTGGCGAGTGGGGGGAGTGAGAGGTGAAGGAAAGTGGAAGCCAAAATCCATACTCGATCACTTTTCTTTCTTTACGGTGCTAAATAAATCATAAATAAAAAGATAATTTTATTAATTTAATTTTGAGAATTTTACAAACAAATATGAATACTTTCAAAGAGAATTAATTGCAAAGATAATATAAAAAATAATAATTAATACTTTCTTAATTTAATAAGATGAATAACTAATATAAAATATGAAATAACTATTTTTAAGATAATGATCGACTAATATAAAATGTACTCACTAATATGGAGTAAAAGACAATGGAGTTTGATATGTTATTGCAGTTTGTTTGAAGGATAACAAAAAGTAGGTGACAAAAGGATGCAATGCCCAAGAGAATTGTTTCAGAGAGAGGGAAACTTGTCCTTTTAGCTTTGTTTTTGAAGATGATGTTAGATGGTGAGACTGAGAGTGACTTATCTTTTATCTTTTCGAAGAATTGAAAAGACTACCGTTGACTAGTCACTTTAAACTCTCTTCCCCATTCTTTCTTCCTCTTCCAACTTCTTCTATCGTGTCCGTTTCTTTTTAGTTATCATAATTTTTTTAGAGTGAACCAAACACATTATTTCTTCTATAAGTTGAGTGAGTCTTCATGGTGTGTTTCTCAAGCTTGTTAAGTTGGGATTAATAAATAGTAGTGTGTTTTTATGAAATTTAAAATTTAAAATTTTAAAAGATCCCAAAAAATAGAATTTGACACAACTTTTATTTCTTCTAGTTTTTGGAAATTTAAATTTCTTGCAAAAAAAATGTTTATAAGAAAATAACAAGTTATATGACAAAATACTTTTTGCCAAATCCCAAAATCTACTTCTATTTTTTTTATGCCCAAATGTGTCCTAAATGGTCTCTTCAAATGACAAAAATATCACTTGTATATATTTGGGGATAGGTCTATGGTAGTCCTTTTTATATATTTCTGAGTATTTTAAAATTTCTTGATCTGTGCAATTTAATTTATAAACAAAACACCTAATAAGTCTAGTCAATTTTTTAAAATGGAAATAACATAAGTTGTACTTCAAAATCATGGGGTAGACCTATACAAGTGCAAATGGTAAGAGTATCAAATGATACGATTCGATCGATTTTTCTTCAAAATTATATTATATTAATTTTTTGATAATTTTATTATATGTAAAATTAAATTTAGATTTTTTAAAATTATCGCAATCATCTCGAGTTTTCTTTGATAGCAATATAATTTGGTATTTTATTTTATATGTCATTAAGAATCGCACTATTTGTCGCACATTTTATTGGTACAAGATAGACAAAATGAAGGCTCACCTCCAGAATTTTGTGTCATTAGAAGTTACTGTCAAAATGTGAAGGTAAGTATTACGTGGTAATTAGACTGATTGGGTTGCATGGGGCGAAGTGTTGCTCAATTAAATCTCTCATGTTCAGAAGATGAAAGTCATAGAGAAGAAGATTTTGAGGTTGATGCGTGGACATACTAGGAGAGACAAGATTAAGAAATATGATATTCGAAACAAGAATGAGAGTGACCTTTGTAGTGAAAAAGATGAAGAAAGCGAAACTGAGATGATTTAGATATATGAATAGAAGAAATGTTGATCTATACCCTAGTGAGCAAGTGTGAGAGGTTGACAATGATGGGTGTTAAGAGAGGTAAAGGCAGCTAGCCGAAGAAGTATCAAGGTGAGGTGACTAGATAGGACATGATGCATCTTGAGCTTATCGAGGACATAACCTTATATAGGAGTTAGGGCTTAGATGTCACAAATTAGGGAAGGTTAGTTCGTACTTCAGCGTTCTCTTGCTTTTCTACAGGATTGGCTTGGTAGTCGTACTTGTACATGCTTTTTACCAATAAAATAATGTTAGAACTATTGCCATAATTTCTTGTTCTTTAATTTTGATTATCACCTCTGTTTTTGTGCTTTGATTATCAGATTATTTCATTTTGTTATTATTCTTTTTTTGTATGTTGTATATTGCTCGGTATGTCACATTATTTCATTGTTGTTACAACTTTCATTTCTATATTTCTTTTCTCAAACTGCTTTGAAATGCTTCATGTTAGTCGAGGGTCTTTGTAATATTACATGCATTCTACCCTCTCAAAGTCCACTTGTAAAATTACAATGAATATATTATTATTGCTATCGTATTAAGAATCACACTATATTAAAGAATCTATTACATTATATAAAATACTAACAAAATTTGATACTATACAAAAAAAAGTATATAGTTCTCATGAAAATATGGAACTGATAAGATTCTAAATATGGGTATGATATCAACAATTAGAAAAATTAATTTGAACACGATAATTTATGTCAAGAAAATGAGCACTATATCTAATGAAAGAAGGTGTTAAAAAAATGTGAGAAATTTCATATAAAGCACGTAGATTTTCAATGTAAAGTTTTATACTTTGAATATTTTGTTGTCATATATTCTTAGAAAATTTACTAAAAAAATATCATTGCCATTATTGGGATAGATTCAGAGTTGAAAATCGAATCTCAAGTCGAAATTTGTAATAGGAAGTTGAGTCCCCAGTCAAGATCAAAAGTTAGATCTCAAATCAGGATCAAAAGTCAAAATCAGAATCGAGTTTAAGAATTTTTAGTTAATGAATGAAAAATTATGAAGTTCTTTAATAAAATGGAAGTCAAAGGTCACTTGGTTCTTGTAATATGACCATTATTTTGGTTGTCATTGGGTGGGCTCTATCCATAATTCTCAAGCCTATTATAATTAAAAAGTTTGCTCAAAATCATTGTTTCCTTTTCTAATTTGCTAATTGGAGCCCAAGAATTCTTCTATAAATAGATATGAGTTCTTTCACTTGAAACACTCCTTGAAGAAATTGAAAACTTTTCAATGCTTTCTTCATTCATCTTTCTTTTAAAATATTGTGTATTAAGAAGTGCATTACTAATACTATGAATTTCTAGATATTAGTAGTGTAAAGAGATTTAATACATGTATTAGCGTGATTAAAAACTCAAGTATCCTTCAAAATCCCTTTTACATCTTTTCCACCATAATTGTGGAGGATATTCTTGTAAAAAAATTTTATGCAATGCATGTTTTTTAATACACCATATCAAACAATGCATAAAAAATATTATATGAATAGTTAATGCAAACATAACTAATACACATTATTTAACATTACTTTTATACACCCTAGTCCCTACCAAACGATCTCTATTGTTATAGTGAAATTGCTTCCATATTTTTTATAACATATATTATTAGCTATTATTTATATTTATACATTGCTAAGTACATATATTATTATTGCTAAACCCCCATTAACAATAAATAGGTTTTAAAATTAAGGTCATCTTATATATACTATATTTTATAAACCACAAGAAAAAAAATTGTGTGGAAAGGGTTGGATTTGTCACCCCCAAATTCCAACATCACGCAAAGCTCCTAAAAGGAAGAGTTGTCTGACTCTTATTCCAAGTATGGTCCCATCCACAACCGAGGGTCGTGGTGGAATGGTATGTGCTCCGTTATTTTTAATTAAGAGGTTTCATGTTTGATTCTTTTTGGATACGGAGCCACCTTTGTTAGAAAACGTTTTACCTCTAATGTGGGACTTCCCAATACGAATTTGATTTTAATCAAACTCCAATATAAATACTGGACACTGAATGAATTTTTTTTTAAAAAAAAGTATGGTCCCATCCATCTCAACAACTATAATCCATTTAAACAGTCCCACCACGCGCCTCGTTACTGACAAAATTTTCCCAACATTCTGATTAACTTTTCTTTTTCTTCCAAAAGATATTTTCAATTGTACCTTCTTTCATTCACAACAAAAAGCTTTTTAGTTTTTGAACGTTTCATATTCGATACCTTTAGCAGGTGTTTGGAGTTTTATGCATAGGATTTGAGACGCCATGTAACGATTCTTTTAGTCGTTTTGTGAATTTTATTGATTTTTTTCTATATTAGAGGTAATTTATGACTTGCAAAGATGAGTGTTATAATACTCAAAATAATCTGATAAGTTTTGGAGAAGGTAATTTATTTTGAGTGTATATATGAGATGTATATGATGGATGTTTATAGTTTGGAACATCAAAAAGGTTTTGGACAATGTTTAAGTACAATGTTATTTTTAAGTAAGAGGGTGTAATATCTCTAATTTTTATTGAGAAATTATTATCATGGTCAAGTCTAAACTGAGCAAAAAGTATTTTGGGTGATGAATATAGGAGGGGAAGCATTAGGAGAGAGATTATACTAAGAAGAAAATTAATTGGGTAGGGCATTATTTTAGGCTAATTTTAAGGAGTGATAGTTTTTTGATGTATATGACTCTAAATTTGATATATAATTATTAAATAATGGAATAATAGATAATTATTTGAAAGTATAAATTAGATAAGTAGATATGATATGGATTTATATCTAACTATATGATTTTTCCTAAAAATAATAGGGCAAATATACCCAATTAAATAAACAAAGAAGAACCAACAACATTGGCATTGGCAGAAACAGAAAAAGAAGCGTGTGTGTGTGTGGGGGGGGGGGGGGGGGTGGT
>JAJOOH010027302.1:0-19105 GCA_029582605.1 Solanum gracilifrons
TATGAAAACAACGTTATAAGTTTTACTTAATTTTATAAAAATGGAAAATAAATTTATTTTTAATATATAATAAAATAGTATAAATCTCAAAAATATGGGGGAAAACGTTGTTACAGGGAGTCGAACCCGCGACCCATCACTTATATTGCGAATTCTTGAACCCCCTTCACCACTGAACCAAGCCCTTAGCTTATGTTCAGGGGGTTCATCACTTGGTATATACATATAAATCAAAAAATTGATCCTATATATACCATGTAATTTTTCCAACGAAGGGGGTTCGGATGAACCCCCTTGGATCCATGTAGATCCGCCCATGGTAGTGACATTGAATATAATTATAATGATTGAGGTGATAGATGTAATAGTGACTGATAATAGTGATTGACAGTGATGGTAAGAGTTGATATAATTATAATGATAGAGGTAATACGTATTGGGATTGAAATAATAGAACGTTAGGCAAAGGTTAATAATTACAAATTTCGAACAATGATAAATCAAATGATAAAAAAATTATACTAAAAGAAGCATAATATTATTTATATGATTTGGTTAAGTGAGCTACTTATCAGAAAACTAATATAAAAAGCATAAAATTTATAATTTTCCACTAAATCAAATTCTTTAATCACTAAAAGGTAACATTGGGGTGTTATTTTGTTATTATACGAGAACAAAGATCCTCTATTTGTAGAAGTTCAAAATTGCTTCTCCAAAAAATGATAACATTTTGTGTATTAAGAAAATCTTTTTGAATTAGAACACAATTGCGGTAAAATCCAAATAAAATGGGAAATTCAAGGCAAATCTAACAATAAGTGATAGCGATAGACAGTAGTGATTGACAGTGATTATAGTTATGATGAAAAAGATGGCTGATAATGATGATGATGATTGACAACAATGATAGTTGCGACATGATGATTGTCAAAATTATCCACATAAATATATTTTCCAATAATATTAAGACTGTTCAATTAAGATCTATTCAAACTAAATAAGTGCTTAAAATCTTACTAGCAAATAAACATGATACTAAATTATAAATGCATCTTCTTTACTTATTTGAAAAGCTTTTTCCCGTTGGAAGTTTAAAATACTTTATTTTCTTGAAGAATTGAATCTATAATCTTAAGATTGAAGGTGGATTATACTTTTCACTTAGTTATCTTTTTCAAAGTTGTGTTAAAACTCAAATTGGAAACATTGGGCAATAAATATATTATCCACTTTTTTTCTGGCTTTCCCCTATTTTAAATTATTAAAGTGAAAATATCATTACATATATTGATTATCTCGTGTTATTAATTACTCAATATAATTTTTTGAAAAGGAATTTGTTATTGACGAAATACAATTTTACTGATTCACAATTTAATTAATATATAGAAAATTAAAATGACATAACAAAATAAATAGATGATGAGCTGTTGGGCATCAATGCCTAACGAGTTGCTTCTTCTTTTTTGGCAACTTTAATGGAAAATATTATATAATAAAGTTTGGTGAAGATAAGAGATGAATTATTAGCATATAAAATAAAGGTAAAAGACAACCTGGTCTTCTTGTACATATTTGCGTTTGCCCTTTTCTTTATTTATTAAAACATAATATAAAAATAAAATTATATCTTCTTTTTCCTTTTTTTAAGCTTCCCTTTTTGTTCTTTTATATGATTGGACCATTTCATGGCAGGAGCAAATGTATTTCCACACTTTGTGACGGTGCTATTACTTCATAAACCATAACTACCCTATCATCTAATCCTCATTCATTTCCTTGCATAGAACATTTTTTCCTCATAAATATGAAAATTTCATATTTGTGAAAATTATTAAAATTTTAACAAATAAGTAAATTACGTTTTATAAATAAAATATTGAAATATTTCAAGGCACTGCATTGACAAATCATATATCTTCATATTTCTTTTATAAGTAAATATTTGTGATTACATACTTTTAAATGCACTTATAAAGATTCATTAGTCAACAATAATAATAACTAGCTAATCTTTAATGTATCATTTTATATAGTACGAAAAATCTCTTCACGCCGAACATGAACCTTTATTTTTATATAAAATATAAACTTTTGAGTCAATTTTTTACATTTTAGAAAAAAATAAAATTATGATTTTAAATCTCAAATTCTATTATTTTTAGAGAATTTGTAATTTTAATAAATTAATGATGAACGTAAATCACATATCCTTACTCTGACTTAAAATTATAATTTCACATTGCATTGCATGTCTAAAATGAAAGAATAGGAGATAGAATATGAGTTAGGAAGAAATCAATTTCACAAACTAATTAGGTGTGAAGGAATAAGAGCATCTAATAACTTAAAATAATGCATGATGTGGAGTGGGCAAAACGTTTGTTAATCCATTAATTCAATATTCTCCAACCAATAGATACATAATTGAGTCCTAATTAATTTGAATTTTCATTCTATTTCAATTGTCGGACGAAGTTTTATTTCTCTTTATACCCCTTTTCATTTTACCATAAAAGAAAGAATTCTTTTTAAGTGGATACAAACCTAAATTTTCATTTCATTCATTTTAAAACTTGCTTTGTTGCAATAAAAGGGTCAGTATCAGTTGTGGAAAGAATAGAATGCAGTGACAATTGTTAGTATTTATATTTTAGTGATTTGTTGGGTTCTA
The DNA here is from genome assembly GCA_029582605.1 of Solanum gracilifrons. Classification (NCBI taxonomy): domain Eukaryota; kingdom Viridiplantae; phylum Streptophyta; class Magnoliopsida; order Solanales; family Solanaceae; genus Solanum; species Solanum gracilifrons. Next base: position 2,678 of record JAJOOH010027302.1, read on the forward strand.
TGCAATTTTGATGATTGACAGAATGACGTGAAATATGTAAATCAATCTGATTTATAGATACAGTTTTTCGAGGAATTGAATCCATAGCAAGATCATTGATGAATAAATATAAGTGTGCTATAATTAATAAATGGATAATAGTTTTGTAATAAACCCAAGAAAATAAATATGTGCTCAATGAAGAGTTGGAGTTCGACTAGAACACAAAAATAAAAATGAGTTCAATTGAAGGAGTCTAAAGAGACAATGAGTTTGAATTAAAGAAGGAATCTAAAGCGATAGAAAATTTGAATTGAAGAAGGAGTCTCACTTGTAGTAGAAGTTTAAGTCAAGAGAGTTCGAGTTAATATGGAGTTTGAAGTGAAGAACAACTCTTCATAGAGTTGTACTTAAATAGAAGCAAATTCATTCATAATACATGTGCACTTACGGCGCTAGAAGGGCAATTCAAAATTTGATTTCACAAATGCTACCAAAAGACGGAAGGAATAAATTGAAGAACTAGGTCCTATTATAGAGTTTATGTATTTGGAGTTCTTCATTGAATTTTAATGTTGATGTAATCTTAGTTCCGTGAGTTATAAACTGAATTAGGAGTGTTGTCTTCAAGTTGGGATTACTCGAAAACTTGAGAACAAATACCTTGGAAGGTTCGTCTTGAAGTTTAAGAATTCGAGTTATTTCCTATGATTGCAAGAGTTGTAATTTGAATTTATAACTTGAAGTTTAGGAATAAGAGTTAGTTCCTAGGATTGCAAGAGTTGTAATATGAATTCATAGCTTGAAGTTGGGTCGATGATTTGGTTGATTGTTGATCTTTAGGAATTAGAGTTAGCTCCAAGATTGCAAGAATTGTAATCCGAATTCTGTTGAGGCTCATTGATTTAGTAAGGTTAGAATTAAATCATGTAGAGGTACACGTTGTGATTTTTTACACTTTTTGTGAGCCAAGTGTTTTTCACGTAAGAAAATTGTGTTCTTTACTTATTGCTCATGTTGCCTCGTTGGAACACGTTAAACAATTTGTTTCACTCGTAGGTAATTCTAGAGTAAATAACAAGTTCGTATGGAATATCAATTGGTACATGAACAGATTTTCTTGTTAATAGTTTAACCACTTAAGAAAAGATTATGATAAATTAAGCACTTCCACTTGAATACAGTGAAGGACAAACAAGCCTCCATTATTGAATGGACAATATTACTCATGGTGGAAAGCAAAGATGAAAGATTTTATCTAGACCGAAGATTTTGAATTTTGGAATAGAGTCACTGATGTACTAAAGTATCGAATAAAGAAAGATGTTGAAGATAATGACATACCAAAGGAAAAAAGTGAACAAGGAGGCTAAGTTCAGGATGCTTGGAAAGAATGTCAAAGCTAAATTTATTCTTATTTGTAGCCTTGAACCAGATGAGTACAATCGAATATCTAGTTACACCACTACAAAATAAAATTGGGATACTCTTATGAATGCACACAAAGGAACATGTTGTAAGAAGTGATTCAATGACAGTTTTCAAGCAAGTTGTTACAAGTGTGATAAGACTGATCACATGATAAAAAAATATCTACTGTGAAAAATTGAGTGGAAGAAAAAAAAGAGCTGGAAAAAAAAAATATAGGAGAAGGAAAATAAAAAGAACAAAAAAAACATATATCATGATGAATTCACGGGGATCAGGGTCAGAAGATTAAACGATAGATGAGATTGCTCTCGTGACTATTAGAGATCCAGAAGAAGAAGAAGCAAACTTTGAGGTAAGTATCCTTGACTTTACAGGAAAATTACATCTTTTGTTGAAAAGAAAATTATTTTTCTTAATGAATGCTTTAATTGATGATTTTCAAAAGTTAACCTCCGATAATGATCATTTTTTCAATGCTCATTCAAGTATAAGGTTTAGTTACATTGATCTTAAAACCTACAAGACTGACACTGATAAAGAGAATAGCACCATAAAGGACTAGGAGTTTGTGCATTGCAATGAAATTTCAACACAATAGATAAATATTAATCAAAGTCAAATTGGTTAATATATGGATAGCGTAAGGCCTAGATTACATTTGATATTCTCTCAACTCTCAAACTCCAAGATCCTTACCAATAAAACACCAAACATTGCTTGAGTAGATAGACTATTCCTAGCTTATATCATTAAATGAGAAATTAATTGGATTATCCTATCTCTGGCCCAAATTCATAGACTAATTTCACCTAGTCCTTCCTATTGAAGTCTTATGTAACTCCATTTTGATTTCTCAAGTCAAAACAGTGTTAGAGATCTTAATCAATGTTTGCAACCACTGATTTAAGATTAAAACTTCAAGACAATCATTGATCCATACATAACAACCAATTTTAGAACTAATTAATCAATATTCATTGGATTTTACACTCTTATCTTGCACACACTCTTAACTACATATTTAGCTACTCATAATAAAAAAAAATAGGGATAATACCCATATGTTAGGTTCCAAAGATAAAAATAAATTAAAGGGATGAGTAATTCAAAGCATTTATTAACACACTTAAATATCTTTCGATTATGTGACATGTTCTTAACCATTGTCCCTTCCTTCTCATTAACACCCTTTGTTGGAGATATTAATTAGACATCATTGTAGATTCATTATTGTTTTATTTTAGTGTTATAAACCTATTACTTTCTCCATTCATTTTTATTTTCTATTTTAGATTTTGCATACAGAAGTATAGAATCAATAATAGATATAAAGATTTTACCATGATGTCGTCTATTATTAATTGATGTTTAATATTAAATTTTGAATTTTTTTTTAGGGATAATGCATACGTACCCCCTAGACTATGACCGAAATCTCAAAGACACACCTAAACTTAACCAAGATCCCATTACCCCCTGAACTCATTTTTTTCGTATTTTTGTGCACCTTTAGTGCTGATGTGGCACCTTCAACCACTCAAGTTGGTTGTGTTTGTACACACTCATCCGCCACTGTGTAAATATTATTTTTTAATTAAAAAATAAATTTTAAAAAAAATAATATTTTTTTCTTAATTTAAAAAATAAATAAATAAATTTTCAGTTATTTTTAAAAAATAATCTTATTTTATTTAATCTTGTATTTAAATTAATTAATACCGTTTTTTTACCTTGTATCGAAACTTTTTTTTTTTGTCTACATTCATTGTTTTTCTCTTTTAATTTTTTATTGATTTTATTTTCTTTGTCTTTCATTTTGATTTGATTTCAAATGTCTTATATTTAAAATAAGTTAATTTTGAATGGATATCAAAATAAGTGAAGAAAATCAAATAAAACATAAAAAAATTTAAAATGTTAAAATTAAAGGATACTTTTAAATTATTTTTTTGAAAAAAAATACACATAATTTTTAAAAAATAATTAAAAGTGAAAAGATAATAAATTAATTAGAAAAAAGTTTAAAGTGAAAAGAAATTAAAATAAATATTTTACAAAGAAAGAAATAAAAATAATTAAATATATATAACTTTTATTGTCAATAAATATGTGTACTAACTAGTTATAAAGTTTCAATAAAAAAATGACATGTGTCCAATTTGTGCACTCATCACTTGCCTTCAAAAGAGTATGCACACTCTCTATGTCATGTCAGCGTTTGTGGTGTATTAATTTCATTTTAAATTAGTTTAGGGGGGGTAATAGAACTCTAGTTAAGTTTAAGTATGTTTCTAGGATTTCGGTCATAGTCTAGGGGGTACTTATGCATTATCCCTATTTTTTATAAATAAATAATTAATGCTAAGGGTAAATATGAAAATATAATAATTATCTATTCTTGAATAGTTTAAAATGCTAAGCATAACTAAAAAATTATTTTTAAAATACAGAACAAGTAAAAGTAATTGGGAAAGAAAGCAAAAGAAAGACAAATAATAGGAAACACATACTACTGTTAGCAACAATTTTTTAGTGTCTACAACTATATCAAAAAATGATCTTTAGCGGCAATTAATTAATGATAATAGTTTAATTGCTGCTAAATATGTATTTTAAGCTGTAATTAGCACCAGAGCCGTCTTAACCTAGGCCACTAAAGCCATTGCTTGGGGCCCCATATTTTTGGGGGCCCCCAATTATATTTTTTTAAAAAACTTATATTTATATTATTAAAAAAAATTATATGTAATTTTGATTTATTTATTTTTTAAAAACATGTAAGAAGTATAAAAAAATAAAAAAGTGACCGTTAATTTTCCCACTTTTTTAAGAGAATGAAACATTTTTTGGGAATAATTTCCTTAAGTGAGAAATTGTGTTTTCCTATTTATCTCCTAAAAGTTTGACCCTATATTATTATTTACCTTATACTCATATTTTTTATTCTCTATTTTATTACTTTTATTCTCAATATTAAACTCTCTCCTACGATTTCTTTTGTTTTACTATTGCTTACAAGTTATAAAAGAACAAAATTTGCTTTTGGATATCTTCTTCAAAATCTCAAGATATGAACCAAGCAATCATTATATTGAAGGAACACAACACTATTTCGATATTGTTTTATCAACTTATCAAATTCATGAGTCAGGTTTTATTATTCTAACTTTATTTTATAGTTTTTTCTTGAAAATATGTTATTGTTGATATTCTTAGTTCATAAGTATATATATTTTTGTTTTAGTTATTATTAATATTATTCAAATTAAATATGTCAACTAGAAAATATGATTTCGGTTTGACAAAAAGAGAGAAAAAGAGAAAACTTGAAGAATTAAATAAATCCCAAAAAGGATCCCTTGATAGATTTTTAACAAATAATAAAAATTCTGGAAAAAAAATGTATTGCTTGAAGAATAATGTCAACAATTCCTATAACTGTTGCCTCAGTCGAAACTAAAATTGATAAAATCTTATCTAAGATCAACAATATCTCAAGAGAGATTGAATGGATTAACTATAGTATCAATTGAAAAAGGAATTACTAAAACAAATCGATTATAAAACAGTAATTAATAAATTTGCATCTAAAAAGGCTAGAAAAGTAGATTTTAAATAAAAGTCTATATGATTTTTTTTTTAAAAAAGGAATTTTAAAAAAATATTAGGGTCCCTCTTTAAGGTTTGGCTTTAGGCTCCCAATCTTGTTGAGTCGTGCAATAACCTGACCCCGTTGTTATAGAAAAGCCAATGGGGAAATAATTGGGGCCAGAAAACTTTTGAGTAGTAACTTTGGATTTCCTAGCCTAGTCCAAATTTGGACGAAATCGTACTCAGTGAAGTCTAGGGAAATATGGTAAAAAATGAGAGATTTAATTATGATTGTGATCACATGACTAGATAGCTAAGACGTTAAGGAACCCGTACGAATTTATGGAAATTTATTTGGGTGAGTAGAACTCCCGAAACTAATCTTAGTGTGAACGGATATTTTCTGAGTGTCATGGGATGAAGGGGAGTTGTGAAAAGGGGGTTTGGGATTCTTAATTTTGCTCACTTTTTTCGTGCAAGCCGCTGTGGCGGAATTATTCCCGCTAGGACGGTGCCGCTGTAGCGGGATAAGAATCGTTGTGGCAGGACAGTAGCGATTTAAGTCAGAAATAAATCCAAAATTGTTTTATTCTGCAAGTTTTAACTTTGAGAGCTAGGAGACTACCTCAGGTGCTTTCTTGACAGTTTTCCACCATTCTTGAGGCTAAAGGTAAGGTTTTAACTCCCTGAATCCATTTTTCGATACGTAGAATGTAAATTTGTGGGTGATTATCGATGGGGGAGGGTTTTGATCTAGAAATTATGGTGGAAAAAGCCCTAATCTGGGTATGGGGATCAAGGGTTTGGCCTAGGGTTGATAATGTTGATTATAATCCGGGAAATTAGGCCTCGTTTATTGATCCTTGAATTAATTTTATGTTTTTAGCCCATGAACAAGCGAGAAGAATCTGAAAATGGAAGATTATAGTGCCTTAAAGGATTCAAGCTTGAATTCGAGGTACGTAAGATGTGATGTATGTTAGTAATTACTCCATTAAAATGCATGTATGTATGTGAATGTTGCATTATTGACCACACTAATCGTAAATGAGTATGAATGAAAAATTGTATGTCATAAATCAACTCTTGTTGTATGATTGTGAGAATATACATTGTGATTGTGATTGTGGTTTGTTGAATGGATCAGGTGTTACGTTTCGACACACTAACTTGGACCGGTTGCCACGTTTCGGTATAAATATAGGATCAGTTGCCACGTTCTGGCATAAACATTAGATTGGGTACCACGAACCGGTACACTAACAATTTGGGTTTGGGTTCCATGAGAGGACCATTGAATTGGGTTCCGTCAGAAGACCATTTAATTGTGTTGTGTATCTACTTGTGTTGATTACGTTCATATTTAATGGTGATTGAGGTTGAAAGACTGTTTGTTGCTCTAAAATGATAACCAATGGGTATTACTGAGAACGTGGAATGCTACATTGATCCTGAAAAGATGACTAATGTTGTATATGTTTAGTATATGCATGTTTTATAATGTTGTGGTTACTTGCATGTGTTTCACTTATTGGGATAACTGCGTGATCCTACCAGTACACTGTGGTTGTGTACTGATACTGCACTTCCTTGTTCTTTGTTGAGCACAGGGCATCTTCAGGCGGCTATTGATAGACCTCAGCTTGGTGACTGTTGAGCGTGATCAGATTCAAGGGTGAGCCAGTTCTTTCAAGCTGTTATGCATCTTTCTTGTTTAATTTCACTCTTTTCAAACTCAGACTATCTGTTTAAGGTGTTTGTTTAGTTTTGGGGTTGTACCCCTTGTTCTTAGACTTGTCTTTAGTAGAGTTTCGGTACATTGACTTTCAGGTTCTAGAGGTTGTTCTTCCGCATTAGTTTGACTAGTTTGTTTAAACCTTTGGAGTTTATGGGAACTCTGTATTTATTTTGGTCATTTAAATCTGCTTCCATATCTTTAAATGCATAGTTTTTGGTTAAGTTATTTAGTCTGGGTTGTAGTAATGGTTCTTCCACCGAAAGGTTAGTGTTGGTGCCAATCACGAAGGTCTGGGTCATGACAAAGTTGGTATAAGAGCCCTAGGTTCGTTGATCTCATTGTACCAAAATGAGTCTAGTAGAGTCTTGCAGAACGGTATGAAGACGTCTGTACTTTTCTTCGAGAGGCTATTGGACTTTAGGAAAACTCACTTCTTTCTACTCTTTCGTGCTATGACTTGAATAAATTGGTATCTGGGTGATACAAATTGGTATCTTTCCTCCTTCACTCTATGGTCCAAACTAGGGCAACAACAGTGGTACACACCATCACTAGAAAAAAAGGATATGTATAGACTACCGACAGTTAAATAGGGTTACCATTTGGAATAATTATCCACTGCCTCGGATAAATGATCTTTTGACTAGTTGTAGGGTGCATCAGTTTACATTTTGCCCTTGTCTAGAGACCGGTAATGGTCATCCATTGAACAAACTAATTTAGAAATCGGGCTTGTCTGTGAGTTGTAACTTGAAAATTGTGAATGTGTGTTCCCTGTTGCCCGAATTAACTGTGAATGTGGAAATTGTATTTACTTGGACCTGATGATATGATCATGTGCACAATAAGTGTGGGTGTGATTTTCGATATGTGCAATATGCTGGCTGAATTGATTGAAACTATGCAAGTTGTAACTATTGAGTATCGTGAAACTTGTTGTGAAAAGAAGGTCACGACTAAATTCGATGCAAGGGTCTATATAATGTACGAGGTGATTCGTAAGAAAGATATGGACGTGTCTTGTGCTTGAGTAATAACTATGTGAGTGTCTGGGTGTATCCTTGGGATGTGTGGGTTATGATGTTGAATTAATGGGAATGAGTTGGATTGTGTATCATTGGATTGACTCGAGGTAGACAATGATTATCCTAGTTCAGAGGATTATCCTATATTGCTTAGTGAAGCTGAAACCCGTTATGAGATTTAGAAAAAAGAAAAACTCCAGAAAACTTATTGCCTGGGTATTGTTTCCGTCTGAGCTCCTGAGGTGGGATATTTTACGCCAGAGAGAGGCTGCCAGAACGGAAATTCCTTGCTAGAGTGGGGCAGGGACAGAACCCCAGCCCTATCTCATATGTTTTTCCGAGGTCTCCTTATAGAACCCGAATCGAATCCGGACTAACCCCTGCAATCCAATCAGTGTTCAACAATCGAGGATACGCTATAAAACCTTGTAATAAATCGAATGCTGTAAAAAAACAGCAGAAAAATTGGCATCCATATGATTACAAAAACCAAAGGGGTGTGCAAAATTTTCTAAGTGTGAATGTGGTTGACTTCGGTTGCCTTTTTGGGGCATGTAGTTTCAAGGGAAGGGGTAATGGTAGATCCCCAAAAGATTAAAGCAGTCAGGAATTTGGTCTGATTAAGTTCTGTGACTGAAATTAAGAGTTTTATGGGGCTCACTAGCTACTATCGTATTATTGTAATAACATGTATGGGTTGTTTAGAGAATGATGAAATTAAGTTATGTTATTTGAGGTTCGAAGTTATACTACGATTTCGTGGATTGTTTGTATATCAAGAAGAGGTCAGGATACGACTGCTCCAATAACAGCAAGGTATACGTGGTTAAGTTATTAAGTGTGTTACAATTGTGGAGAACTTGGCATATGATGAGGAAATCAGCGAGGCCGAGGAAATGGTAATCCGGGTAAAGGAGTAGTTCGTCCAGGCAATGAGGTTGCCCGTCAAGATGACAGGGCTAAGTTTTAAGCATTTCCGGGCAAGATCTAGGCTGAGGATCTGATTCAGTGTTCACAAGAACTATTCTTGTTTGTGACCAGATGGCTAATGTGTTGTTTAATCCGGGTTCTACTTATTCTTATGTCTCTGTGCGATTTGCCTCTAAATTTGATATGATTTGTGATATACTTGATGCCCCCATCCATGTTTCTACCCTGGTTGAAGAGTTAGTCATCGTCACCCATGTATATCGTGTTGTCCTGATGTGTTTATGGATTTTTAGATTTGGGTTGATTTGGTTATTCTGGATATGACTGACTTGATATAATCTTAGGCCTGACTCGGTTGTCCCCTTATTATGTTGTGCTTAATGGTAATGCTAAGTTGGTAACTTTAGAGATCCCGGGTAGGGAAAGGTTAGAGTGGCAAGGGGGTAAAGCATAAGTCAGCTAAGGTCATATCTTTCGTGCGGGGTACAAAACTGGTGGGGTGGGATTGTTTGGTGTGATTGGCTCATATTCGAGATGTTGAGGTCGAATCCCCCTCTACTGAGTCTATTTCTGTGGTGTCAGAATTGAGAGAGTTTAAAGCTCAAATCCAGGAGCTTGTTGATTAAGGTTCAATCCCTCATAGTTCTTCCCCGTGGGGTGTTCCTGTTTTGTTTGTTAAGAAGAAGGATGGTAGTATGAGGACCGTTGATTTTACCTTAAGCCATAAAGGGGTGGATTAATAACGGGATGCAAGCTTATGGCTAAAGAAAGTTCTATTGAGTATACTTAGGTGAAGGCAATTGAAGTATTTTAGTAAGAAAGTGTGCATAAAAATTGGGTTAGTCCTTTGAATTTGATGGGTATATATACCTGAGTTTGAGGTGTCGTGTTGATGTAGGTTTGATTTGTGGTGATAGTCAAGGTTGACTGAGCATAAGGGTAATAAGTGTTTGTGATGGAATGCAACTATATAATAAGATTGGTTGGCAACTATTGAAAAAGACTTGAGAAAGGAGTGTACAGACATTAGCTCGAGTGAGATGATAAGTGCTTGGTTCTTGTTTTTGAGTTTAGTAATGAGTATGATTGAAATTTTAGCGAAATATATTGTAAGATCGATGGAGATGCGATCAATGATAAATGGAGATCCATGAAATCATAAAAATCTTCAAGGTATAAGCTAAGGTTGATAAAGAAAGGGATTGGGTTATTCGATGGAAATTACAATTTAGATTTTTCATTGTAAGTCTACATTCGGGGTGATGTATTTTGTCAAGGTATGAATTGGCAAGGTGAGAAATGATCAATTGTATCCGGTATTGAGCATTTGAAAGGACTTACACCTGGGTTGAGTCATAAGTTTACTATTATTGATTGTTAAGTACCTAAGAAAGGTTTCATTTTTAAAAGTGTTGGTTTATAATAAGGTAAATGGTCGGAGTGGTTATGATGGTTGTTAGTATTGTGAGTATGATTCACTAGCTATGCTCTAGTGTGTTTTCACTTTTGTGGGTGGATCCCTAGTGGTGGATCAGGGGTACCAAATCTTGCCATGTTCACTTGGTTGAGTGTGAAGATTAGGAAGATTTAGTTATTTTGAATGACATAATCGGTGTTGTTTTGGAGTTGTTAAAGTATTTTAGTGGTTCGACATGTACCACTTTCTTATGAGAATTCATAGAAGAGTTACTCTGTATGATCATGGTTGTTTGACAATCTTAATATTCGTCTAGTTGTCGAGATTATGTATTGATTGTGTGTGAACGAATGCGGTGATCATTGGGTCCAATTCTACTATTCTTTAGGGTAATCTACAATCATGATTGTTAAATCTAACATTTGATAGTATGGTTAGATGGTTGTATGCTTGGACATATCCGTCGATGAGTATCTGATGTCTAAATATCAAATTTTGTAACTTAAGCTCATGGAAATTTATGTTGTGAGAAGGAGATGTTGCTAAGAACTGTGTTTGGTTGAGTATTATGAGTGTGTGTTGGTTTGTTCAGGTCAACCTCTAATTGTAGCGAGTATTGATTTATAATTTTATCTTGCTTATGTCAGAAATGATTAGTCCTGATGATTCTGTCAAGGTCCTTGATAACATGTGGCAGATGGGAGTAAGATCAACTTTGGTGGTTATTGAGAATAACTTTTGTTGTAGTTAAGTTTACATACAACTATAATTATCATTCGAGTATTGAGATGACCTCATTAAGGCATTGTATGGGAGGATGTGTAGGTATTCAATTGGTTGGGTTGAGGTTGAAGATGTGAAACCCTTAGGGAGTTGATTTGGTGAAAGATGCTCAAGATAAAGTGAGAAGCATCCAAACTAAGATTCTAGTATCCCAGAGTCAACAGAAAAATTATGCGGAACAATTATCCCCAGTAATTCATCGTTTCAGATACTACTCTACCCTTACTTTAGTCAGACTTTCCTAGTTGATCACTCGGGGACGAGTGATGGGTAAATTGGTATCTACTGTAACGACCTAACTCCGTCGTTATAGAAAAGTCAACAGGGAAAGAATTGGGGCCAGAAAACTTTGGGTAGCAACTTTGGATTTCCTAGCCTAGTCCAGATTTGGACGAAATTGGAGTCAGTGAGGTCTAAGGAAATCTAGTAACAAATGAGAGATCTAATTATGATTTTGATAACATGACTAGACAGCTAAGACGTTATGGAACCCGTACGACTTTATGGAATTGAATTCGGGTGAGTAGAACTCCCGAAACTGATCTTAGCGTGAACGGATATTTTCTGAGTAATATCGAATGAAGGGGTGTTGTGAAATGGGGATTTGGGATTCTTAATTTTTCTCATTGTTTCCGTGCAAGCCACTGTGATGGAATTATTCCCGTCAAGGCGGGGCCGCTGTAGCGGGATGAAGACTATTGCGGTGTGACAGTCGCGATTTAAGTCAAAAATAAACCCCAAAATCATTTTAGTTTGCAAGTTTCGACTTTGAGAGCTAGGAGACGACCCCAGGTTCTTTCTTGACAGTTACCACCATTCTTAAGGCTAAAGGTAAGATTTTAACTCCCCAAATCCATTTTTCGATCCGTAAAATGTAAATTCGTGGGTGATTATCGATGGGGGAGGGTTTTGATCTGGAAATTATGGTGGAAAAAGCCCTAATCTGGGTATGGGGATCAAGAGTTTGGCCTGGGGTTGATAATATTGATCCTTGCATTAATTGTATGTTTTTAGCCCACGAACAAGTGGGAAGAATCTGGAAAGAGAAGATTCAAGTGCCTTAGGGGATTCAAGCTTGGATTCGAGGTAGGTGATGGTTGTGATTTCATGTTGGTATGATGTATGTTAGTAATTACTCCATTATAATGCATGTATGTATGCGAATATTGCATTATTGACTAGACTAATCATAAATGAGTATGAATGAAGAATTGTATGCTATGAATCAGCTCTTGTTGTATGATTGTGAGAATATAAATTGTGATTGTGGTTTGTTGAATGGATCGTGTGTTACATTTCGACACACTAACTTGGATCGATTTCCACGTTCTAGCATAAATATGGGATCGATTTCTACGTTCCGGCATAAATATTGGATTGGGTACCACGAACCGGTACACTAACAATTTGGGTTTGGGTTCCATGAGAGGACTATTGAATTGGGCTCCGTGAGAGGTCAATTGAATTTTGTTGTGTATCTACTTGTGTTGATTACATTCATATCTAATGGTAATTGAGGTTGAAATATTGTTTGTTACTTTAAAATGATAACCAATGGGTATTACTGAGAACGTGGAATGCTACATTGATCCTGAAAAGATGACTACTATTGTATATGTTTGGAATATGCCTATTTTATAATGTTATGGTTACTTGCATGTGCTTCACTTATTGGGATAGTCGCATGATCCTACCAGTACATTGTGGTTGTGTACTGATACTGCCCTTGCTTGTTCTTTGTTGCGTACAGGACATCTTGAGGCGGATATTGATAGACCTCAACTAGGTGACTGTTGAGCGTGATCGGATTCAAGGGTGATCCAGTTCTTTCATGCTGCCATGGATCTTTCTTGTTTAAGTTCACTCTTTTCAAACTCAGACTATCTGTTTAAGGTGTTTGTTTAGTTTTGGGGTTGTACCCCTTGTTCTTAGACTTGTCTTTAGTAGAGTTTTGGTACATTGACTTTCAGGTTCTAGAGGTTGTTCTTCCGCATTAGTTTGACTAGTTTGTTTAATCCTTTGGAGTTTATGGGAACTCTGTATTTATTTTGGTCATTTAAATCTGCTTCCATATCTTTAAATGCATAGTTTTTGATTAAGTTATTTAGTTTGGGCTGTAGTAATGGTTCTTCCACCGAAAGGTTAGTGTTGGTGCCAATCACGAAGGTCTGGGTCGTGACAAAGTTGGTATAAGAGCCCTAGGTTCGTTGATCTCATTGTACCAAAATGAGTCTAGTAGAGTCTTGCAGAACGGTACGAAGACGTCTGTACTTTTCTTCAAGAGGCTATAGGACTTTAGGAAAACTCACTTCTTTCTACTCTTTCGTGCAATGACTTGAATAAATTGGTATCTGGGTGATACAAATTGGTATCTTTTCCTCCTTCACTCTATGGTCCGGACTAGGGCAGCAACAGTGGTAACACCATCACTAGCAAGAGACCATGTGTATAGACTACCAACAGTTGAATAGGGTCACCATTCGGAACAAGTATCCACTTCCTCGGATAAATGATCTTTCGGCCAGTTGCAGGGTGCATCAGTTTACATTTTGCTCTTGTACTGGAGACTGGTAATGGTCATCTATGGAACAAACTAATTTAGAAATCGGGTTTGTTTGTGAGTTGTAACTTGAAAACTGTGAATGCGTGTTCCTTGCTGCCTGAATTAACTCTGAATTTGTAAGTTGCATTTGCTTGGACGTGATGATATGATCATGTGCACAATAAGTGTGGGTCTGATTTTTTTATATGTGCAATATACTGGCTGAATTGATTGAAAGTATCCTAGTTTTAACTATTGAGTATCGTGAAACTTGTTGTGAAAAGAAGGTCACGACTAAGTTCGATGCAAGGGTCTAGATAATGTACGAGGTGATTAGTAAGAAAGATCTAGATGTGTCTTGCGCTTGAGTAATAACCGTGTGAGTGTCTGGGTGTATCCTAGGGATGTGTGGGTTATGGTGTTGAATTATTGAAAATGAGTTGGATTGTGTATCGTTGGATTGACTCGGGGTAGACAATGATTATCCTAGTTCATATGATTATCCTAAATTGCTTAGTAAAGCTGAAACCCGTTGGGAGATTTAGAAATGAGAAAAACCCAGAAAACTTATTGCCTGGGTACTATTTCGGTCTGAGCCACTGAGGCGGGATTTTTTCCGCCAGAGTAGGACAGGGCGAGACAGAACCTCAGCCCTGTCTTCTCTGTTTTTCCCATGTCTCTTTATAAAACCTGAATTGAATCCAAACTAACCCCTGCAATCCAATTAGTGTTCAGCAATCGAGGATACACTATAAAACCTTGTAATAAATTGAATGTTGTAAAAAAATAGCAGAAAAGCTGGCATCCATATGATTACAAAAACAAAAAGGGTGTGCGTAATTTTCTAAGCGTGAATTTTGGTTGACTTCGATTGCCTTTTTGGGGCATGTAGTTTCAAGGGAAGGGGTAATGGTACATCTCCTAAAGATTGAAGCAGTCAGAAATTGGGTTCGACTAAGTTTCGTGACTGAAATTAAGAGTTTTGTGAGGCTCGCTAGCTACTATCGTCGCTTGTGTATGGATTAAGGTCAGATTTGCAGATTCAAGTGTATAGGTGACATCATTCAAGAAGTTTTGGTAAGGGACGGTTAGATAATGAACACCATTACTTTGGAAAATGCATTTAGTATTGTTGTCATTACATGTATGGGTTGTTTAGTGAATGATGAAATTAAGTTATGTCATTTGAGGTTCGAAGTTATACTACGATTTCATAGATTGTTTGTATATGAAGAAGAGGTCAGGATACGACTACTCCAATAACAGTGAGGTATACTTGGTTAAGTTATTAAGTATGTTACAATTGTGGAGAACATGGGAATATGAGGAGTAAATCGGCGAGGCAGTGGAAGCCGGGGAAATGGCAATGTGGGTTGAGGAGTAGTGCGTCCAGGCAAGAAGGTTGACCGTCAAGATGATAGGGCTCAGTTTTATGCCTTTTCGAGCAAGATCGAGGCTGAGGGTCTGATGCAGTGATCACAAGAACTATTATTATTTGTGACTGGATGGCTAATGTGTTGTTTGATCCAGGTTCTACTTATTCTTATGTGTCCGTGCGATTTGCCTCTGAATTTGATATAATTTGTGATATACTTGATGCCTCCATCCATGTTTCTACCCCAGTTGAAGAGTTAGTCATAGTCACATATGTATATTGTGTTGGATATACTGACTTGATATGACTGACTTGATATAATCTTAGGCCCGACTCGATTGTCCCCCTATTATGTTGTGCTTAATGGTAATGCTAAGTCGGTAATTCTAGAGATCTCGGGTAGGGAAATGTTAGAGTGCAAATGGGGTACAAGCCTAAGTCAGCTAAGGTCATACATCTTTCATGTGGGGTAGGAAACTGGTGGGGCGGGATTGTTTGGCATGATTGGCTCATATTCGGGATGTTGAGATCGAATTCCCCTCTATTTAGTCTATTCATGTGGTGTCAGAATTGAGAGAGCTTAAAGCTCAAATCCAGGAATAATTGGTATATCAATTATTATACAAGAGTTAGCAAACAATTATTTGAACGGAAATGTTATATGGAGTTACTACTTTAGAGACCAGTTAATGATATATTCAAATTCAAGAGAACTAAGGAAAGCAAATATGGATGAAGTCGAGCGATGGATTTTATCATTATTAAAACCAAAAGAAAGACCTACGACAAGAGCACTCACAACAGGATTTATTTTGCCAGAACTATTAACCAGATATTGCAAGCTAATTGGACACAAATATCCTGATCATATATGTTCAAAATGCAATGGAGAAGATAATGTAATTCCCGATGTCCAGCTGGAATGATAAAATAAAAGAAGATAAAGACGGAAGACTAAGAGATAAAGAAGAAGACAAAGAGATAAGGTAAAAAGAAGAAGACAAAGAAGATAAAGACAAAGAGATAAAAGAAGACATAAAAATGTGTTTGGCCAACAAAGCCAAAAGTAGATGTAAATTATTATGTAAAAGTCTTAAAGTGTACAGTAGTAGTCACATTATTATGTAAAAGTCTTAAAGTGTACAGTAGTAGTCACATTATTGTAAAGAAAAAGTCGTAAAGTGTACAGTAGACATGTAAAAAGTCGTAAAGTGTACAGTAGACGCATTATTATAGGAAATAGGATAGAATTTGTAAGTGCAGTAGATAGGATTTCCTTTCTATATAAAGGAATGTACATATAACATAATAAGCAGGCCTTCAAGCCTTCAATAAACGAGGTTTTCACAAAAATACTCTCTCAAATATTTAAGATTTCAATTCTTAAAAAATAATGAAACAACAATCTGAAATCCAATCAGATATTTCAGATAGCATGAATAAGCAAGAGGCAAAGATATATTGTTCATCAAATATGCGGAACTAATTTCATATATTTCTGAATATCATATATATGATTGAATAAATTTATGTTAGTTATTATGTATTAGAATTATTTGAATCATGATTTCTAGTTTATTAGCACACTGGAAACAGGGAGAAAACTTATATACTATG
>JAJOOH010027303.1:0-13875 GCA_029582605.1 Solanum gracilifrons
TATATTGAGTTAGTGATGAACAACCTTTTAAATGCTGCACTGAAAAAGAAAGTTCAATGAAATAAAAAAGTGTTTCTAATAAAATGATTGACAAGTCAAAGTTTGAGTTCTCAAATGAAAAGAACTTGAGAAGAGGTGAAGATGATTGCACTAATGCTTTGAAAAGGTGAGTTCACTGAGCCAAATTTACCATACCTTAACCATCAACCTCATTACAAGCCTAAAATACCCTTGAGATCTTGCATGAACTAGGTTGTGTGATGATTGAAGAATATCGGAAAACTTATGGGATGAAGCTTACATGAATTTCTCTTTTGGGAGAATGAGAGTTAAGTTGATTCCTTACTTCTTTATTCAGTTTCTTTGTGAGAGTATGGAATCGTTCTTGATGTGTGTGCACTTGAATGCATTTGTTGAAACATGGTCTTGCATTAGAAAAGAAGCTATAGTGAGCTCTATGTCATGACCCTCCACTTTGCCTTTCAATTTTGACATAAAATAAGGAGGAAGAATCTAGAGCTATGGAGAGGTTAGTGGAAGACTCTAGAATTACCTAGATCTTTCATTATAAGACTCTAGAATGCCTTAGAAAATATCTTAGAAAGCCTTAGAATTCTCCAGACTACTAGAGAATTCTAGAAGAGGGACTAGATATTTTACAGGAAGCTTTAGAATTCTCTAGAGTTGGAGAGAATTCTAGAATATTGACTAAATTGTAAATAAGTAGGGACTTATAAAGTAAATATTATTTACACTTATGCCCCTAGGATTGTATTATAAATAGAGGGACTCTTATTTGTAAATCATCCAACCAAGTGTAAAGCTTTCCACAAAACAACACAAAGCCTTCTTTCAAAGCTCTCTCGTCTTTCTTTTCATTCTCTTAGTGATATCAGCTTCAAAGGGCTTACTTGAGCTTAGAAGATGTTGAAAGATTAGTGAGTAAGTTTTCAAGTTCCGTACCGAGCTTTAGTGATAATCTAAGTCTATAACAACATGGTATCAGTGCAAAGGTTTGTCACTAAGGGAATGGAGAATGAAGGAGACTTTAGGCCGCTAGCACCACCAAGGGATGGTGGAAATAAGCACCATAAGGGAAGGAAGTACCTTAAGAGTAGCGAGGAAATTCTGCTCGACCCTAGACCAAGCAAGGCGCTAAATTCTCACCCACCTTCAACCAACAAAGCAAGTGATGATGAGCGTAGCGAGGATCCCATTGATGTCACACCCGGAGAGGAGTAAATCGCAAGGGTTGAAATAGTAAGCCAGGCCATGGAGATCTTAGGTAGGCGCTTGAACGAGGTCGATGGAAATTTCAATACCCTGGAGGACTTCACCGTTGAAGAGAATGACCACATCTGCAAGGAGCTGGAGGGCCGCCAATGTGCCAAGTTTGAGATGAAGGAGTCCATAACTTCCTTGCAGTGTCGGCTCATGGAGGCATTAAGAACTATTGAGACCATGAATTCCGAGATCAAAGCACTCAAAGAAGGTGCGGAAGTTGGAGGATCATCGTTGTTCTACTGAGATAGTGAGGCCAAGGTTGAGGCTCCATAGTAACCTATGTTCAAACGCATCCGTGACATGCAAGAGGTGGATAATTTCTTATGATACTTGGAGAAGTACTTCAAGTGTAGACAAGTGAAGAGTAGCGAAAATAAAATCAACACTGTCGTGTTATATCTTTCGGAGATGGCCATGCTAAGGTGAAGGCGTAAAGATTTAGAAATAGGGAAGGGGCTTTGCACCATCAACACTTGGGAGAAATTCTGAGTGGAGTTCAAGAAGGCTTTCTTCCCTAAAAATGTCATCTATGAGGCGAAGCAAAAAATTAGGGAGCTGAAGCGGACGGGCAGCATACACGCATTCATGAAAGAGATCACCACCCTCATGCTTCAAATTACCAACCTCACGGATGAAGATATGTTGTTCCACTTCATGAATGGGCTGCAAAATTGGGCCAGGACGGAGTTGGAACGCCGACAAGTCAAAACTATCTATGAAGCCATCACGCAGGCCAATGCTTTCATACACTTTAGGCATGAAAAGCCCATCATAGCTAGAGGAGAGGAGATAAGAGGTAGTCATGACCAAGGTTTGGGAGATCATGGAAAAATTGAGGAGCAGTGGCCATATCTAAGGAATCATGATACATGTAGGTCTGATGGAAAGAAGTCTGGACGTGATGGCGATTCGGAGAGGAAAACAGAGCCGACAAAGGAAATGGTTGCTACATATATGGTAGGCCGCATGGATATGAATTGTGCCTTGAACTGAAGAGTTTTGGTTCTATCTTGCAAGAGTGGAAGGACAAGGATGCACATGAGCAAGGACAAGGTGAAAAGATGACGCAGCTATGCAGAGCCATTACAAAGAAGCCAGGGAAGCCGAGGGAATATGGTGTGTAGTATGTCAACATCATGATTAATGGAAGACCTACTCGTGTTATGGTCGACATGGGTGCAGAGGCCAACATCATGAACAAGAAAGCAACAATAAGGATGGGGTTGAGGTATAGTCCAAGTAACGCCCAACTCAGGACGGTCAATGCACCACCGACTCCCCTGTGCGGAGTCACGCATGGAGTAAGCATCACTCTAGGAGAGTGGCAAGGTAATACCAACTTCACTTTATTCCTCTAAACTTCTTTGATATCATTCTAGGGAAAGAGTTCTTCCAAGAGTGTCACACTGTGATCGATCCTTACCTCCAACGACTTCTGGTCATGGAGCAAGAAGGATCATGTATGGTGCCCCTGATTAAGGTACCAAAGACAGAATTTTTAGCGGTATCAATGTACAATGGGTTCATACTCCATATTAGCAAAACCCGTAATACTTTCATCATCATATATGTGACTCATTGCTCAACTGTTTCAACACTAAAAATAACAGAAAAGTAAAAAAGAAAACATGGTGCATGAAACCTCAAATCAGAGATCAAATAAAAGTAATCTCTAGCCAATCCTTGTCAATGAAGCCATATTTTTATAATGCTCAAGAACACCTGACAATTAAGGTATAGGCAGTCGTGTGTTAAAATAATATCCAATTTATGAGTTAGGATCAAACCACAAGGATTGGTAGAAATAATTGTGCTCTATTTGATCATCAACTCAAGACTAACTAGCACGATGTAGTCCAAATATACATGTAAAATTGGGGGGAGTTGGGAAACACAAGATTTGCTTCAAATTTAAAGTATCAGGATCACATAGGTCAAAACAAAAGAGAGATTCAACAAGTTGAAAATAATTAGGGGTGTGTGCAATATCGATGGGGTTTCAACTCAATAGGTAATGATTAATTAATTACAAATGAATCAACATATGGATAACATTTGGTATATACTATATCCAAATTTCGCTCAAACCAATAATATGTACATCTTGGGTTCCTCTACACCCCAAGACCATGTAAACAAAACTCCAAACATTGCTTGATTGGATTAGGCTATCTCTAGATCTACCCTTAAATAAGAAATCAATCAGATTAGACTATCTCTAGCTCTAATCCAATGACCAATTTCTCAAAGTCTCACTAATTAAGGCTTACCCAATATTATTTTTCCTTCTTAAGTCAAAATAGAGTTAGAGAGTTAAACCAATGTTTTAAACCTTTGATAGTTAGATAAACCTTGAAGGCAACCCTAGATCCATGCATAATAACTAACTTTAGCACTATTTAATCATTGCCCATTAAAGTATACACACGTATCATGCATCCACACCCCTATATAGAGATTTAGCTACTCGTAAATAAGAAAATAGAGGACATACAAACAACAGAATACTCCATTTCATTATCGTAAGTAATCAAATTTAGATCCAAGTTTAGAGAAGTACAATTTCGGGTTTTCTTATTTAGCCAGCAAAATTCCTTCAATGTTTATTTTCTACTCTCCACTTTGCAATAATGAAAACTATTCTTCAATATCCCCCAATAAGAAATAAGATGATAGTAAATAATTATACATATCCCAATAATATACTTCGAACCATCCAAGGAAATCCCTTCAACGTCAAGTATGTGTTTTCCCTTGAATGTTCGTATATTACTTGAATTGCGCTGGTGAAACACCAGGGCAAAACCTTCCAATGCCAGTATGGCAGTGATTTAGTGCACTACAAATCAGTGGCACCTACATCTTCACTTGCGAAACACTGATGTAAAACTATCAAGAACAAGTGCCTAAGATAGTGTCTTCCTTCCTAGCTGGAGGAAAATTGAAGCATTCTAGCTGGATGTCGGTTCCTCACCGGTGTGTTTAATGATTTTCCATTCCAAATCTTTCATTTTTCATTTCCCAAGATATTCCTGCACACAAGAAAACAAGGGCCTAAAATCTTTTTAATTAGCATTAAAATATAGTAACAAGTTCATGAAAAAGAGTCGAATAAGTTGGTAAAATACAAACTCATTAGCTTACTACTAAGAGTCATCCTTTTCCTGATTTGCGTTGAGCTAGATCCTGCTCCACCCTCTTAGGAGTGAGCTATGGCCAATGACTTCTTCAACACCCGCTGAAGATGGACATTCTCTTCATTGGACCACTAATTTATATCAATGCCAAAGTTGCCTAATAAATAATTCATTGACCCTGGCGTATCTCTCCGATGAGCCAATGCTTCATCAATGAAGGTCATGTCCCCATATATTATCAAGGTTTTCCCTTCCTGATAGTCATGTTAGATTGAAGAGAAGCTATTGCACCTTCAACAACATCAACCCTCTTTCACATTTTGTTCAGGCTGTCAACGACTTTCTTCATAGCATTTTTCTGACCTTTTTTATTAAGGACCGGGAGAGCCTTGGAAAACATGATAGGGTTATTCTTACTAGCATACGTCATGTCAACTATCTTCTAAAAAACCACTTAGTCTAGAAGAGAATATAGGCTGAGAAGCCTCAAAAGTTTTTCCTCAATGTTAGAGGCATTTCCTGAGAATACAGGAGTGGGGACATCCAGACTAGGCTAACTTACATCATGAGTAGGGGCATTATAAAACACTCCCATATTTTGCGTTCTTTTCTTTTTGTTTATATGATCCTCAACATCCTGCTTCCTCTCAATATCAATAACCCCAATAGCAGGGCAAACTTTGTCCAACTCAAAATATGGTATCTCCTCTAGAGCACACAACTTGCTAATAAGAATAGGGAAAGGCATGACAAATCTTGTTGCTAGGAGTTCCTCTTTATTTGCATGACCACAATCTTTCTGAAGTATCCATAGATGTCGAACATGATGCAAGTGATGATGATGACCACCTCTATATGGACCTTGTGATCATCCTTCAAAGGCATGAGGTGAGAGCAACCAAAATCAAGCCATAACTTGGCCTTGAATGTGAGGAATTCCCTAGAAATCTCATTGCCTCAAGTAGACCAAGCAGGTTGGCAAATTAATATGACATCAACCACCCCTTGAAGTTGGTGACTTTTGGAGGTAATTTTCCCTGAGAATGTACACCCCAGAGAAATAGGCTCATTCTAATAAATTGATTTAATGGGATTAGGGGTGATATCAATCTCTTTCCCCTGCACCAAAACTAGAGGTAAGTAGGGGAACTCTTCTACCCTTCTCTTGTTCTTCATTGATTCTTTCCTCAGTTGATCAGAGGCATATAACTCAAGTACCGAATCGGGGAAACAACCACCCATTGCATCCAAAAATTGAAACCAATCCCAATCAATAAATTGTTGTGTGATATTTGGGAACTACTCCCAAGTCCTCTCAAATTTAAACTTTTTTTAGGAGTGAAAGACCATATTTTCTTAAACTTAATGAAATAGGTCTTAATGTTCTCCACATAGAATCAGATCCTATCCTTCTCATTGGCCGGAGTCGCTCTTGGAAGAGGAGGAAGCCTTGTGCTCATTCCTATCAGAATGTTTCTTGTTTGATGTCATAGTGTGTAAAAGAAATGAGTACCATACAAACATAACACCATTTTTTGTATTTATCTAGAATAAATAAAATAAACAACTAGAAGAAGCTAATAAAGCAAAATGAAATGGAAATGCAATAAGCTTAAAGAAAGATAGGAACTAGGCAACACTTGTGAGATACATGCGACTCATAGGTGGAGACATGCAACTCGCATGTCAAGTGGATGTTGGAGATAGAAAACAAAAGACAATTAGGTTGACATGCAGTGGCAGCTATGTTTCGTAGATTAAGACCTACGACACACATGTGTAATGAATATGCAAGCCAGTAGAGATGAGATCCTATGACTTCGCCTACCTTGCACCTGCAAGATATAAGGAACACCTGGCACACACATGTGCTTGGCAGTGCTCAGAGTCTTCCATGGGAGGCCTAAACTCAGTTAAGCCAAAAAATTTAACTTATTAAGGACTCTAACATGTATCAAACTTCCAAAAAGATAAATAATACTTCACTACAAAACCCTAACAGCTTTTCTTAAGAAGAAAGTTACCCTATCCATCATCGGGAACTATCAAGTTATACACAGGATTAAACATAATTCATCAAACTTCATAATTATTCTTATCCATAAATGTTAACCTCATCATTGATCAATATCTAATCAAATCACTCCCATGACATCAATGTATGCAAGTCACATGCAAATCAACCAAAATATCAAGAAATCAAAGTAATGATGAATTTTCCCTTAGGAATGACACCATCTAATCCATCATAGGGACGATCCATGCAATACGTAAACAAATATGGGTTACTCAGACTTCACCCCCAACTAAAATTTTACAATATCACTAAGAGATTACTAACACGAAAAATCACACAGAACAACATTCATCCATTAGATTCAAATTTCAAGAACAAGCACTCCTCATCAAATAAATTTCAACAAATACGTTCGCATAATCGCCGTTTAGGAAAAAAATCTAATATGCTACTACTCTTATAATCCATATCTAAACAAATATCAACATTCAAAATAGAGTAAAACACCAAAGATGAGATGTGCAAGTAAGTGAAAACAACTTGAACAAAGGGAGTTCTTCCAATTGTGGTTTTTTTTAAATCATCCAGAGGAAATGTTCAATCCCTTTACCGATGTAGTGGTGTGAAAGGAAAGAAGTTGTGGAGGAAGTACGAGTATATGAGTTGTACGAGTTGTGTTATGTACGAGGGAAAGTTATGGGTTTTTTATGGACAAGAAGATGAATGGGAAATGGAAAATTAAAAGGGTTTTAGGAGAAAGGAATCACTGATCATCTGAGGGATTTGGGAAAATGGGATTAGTGGGTTAGAAGAAATTTGGGTCATCTAATCAGGCCAATTTTAAGAAAAAGGCCTTACCTAATATTGCGTTGGCAAATTTTTGTCGCATGATTGGGTTAATTTCAAGAACAAGGCCATACCTACACTTGCATTGGCCTATGTGTTTCGCATGTGTGAACATATAACTAGAATGTACCATACAATTGATGATGTTTTAGTATTTTTCTTGCCAATTAACTTTGATGGAGATGTGTCACACATGTGTGCACCAGGTATACACTTGCATAACACATGTTGCACATATGTGCTCAATTGGATCAAAGTTTCTTCCATGTATTTTGGTTGATGTTTTCTCTCCACCTATGTTTAACAATGTGGCACCTACGACTCACAACTTTTGCACATGTAACTCCCACGAGCATTTACAAATCTTGTCACTCTTTATTCTCTTACATCCCTAAAACAAACAAAAAAAGTAACAAAGAGTGACGTAAAAAGAATTGAAAAGTACTTGAGTTTCCTCCCAAGAAGCACTTGATTTAATATCGCGCCTCAATTATACAACCTCAAGGATCAACAATAATCTAGAGGTGGAATTTCTTCACAAGGACTTCGACCAATTCATCCTTTGAATCAATCACTGATAACACTTGATATTAATTTGGTGGCTTTATTGACTTGCACACAGTGAACATGACCTCCTCACTACTAACTAGAAACTTAGGTTCACCTGTCTCAACATCTACCAATGCAGGTCTGGTAGCTTAAAATGAGTTTCTTAAGATGATAGGCACCTCGAGGTCCACATCACAATCCAATAACATAAATCCCATCAAAAGGATGAGCATGTCAACTTTCACCAGCACTTCGAAAAGAATTTCCACCAAATGTTTGATTGACCAATTTGCCATGAGCAACCACATTGGAGTAAGCTTAGGCTCTCCTAAGCTCAATTTCTTAAATATCCCAAGGGGAATTGAGCTTTTACATAGCCCCAAGGTCACAAAAGCCTTGTTAAGCAAATACACTCCAATTGTGCATGGAATCGTGAAAGCTACTAAATCTTCTCTTTTGGGTGCATAGTTCCTCTCCATAATAGCACTGTAATGATCTGACACCTTCACTTACTACATCAACAATACTCTTCTTTTTTCAACAGATCCTTTATAAATTTAGCATACCTCATTATTTTTAATAAGAGATCCATCAATGAAACATTCACGGATAATTTACTAAACAAGTCAATGAACTTCTTGTAACACCTCAAAAGTGTAAAAAGTCAATTGGAAGTTGGAACGAGAAAAGCAAGTTCGAAATTTGTAAAAAAATAGACTTCTACGGATGTGTTTAAGGAAGGTGAAAGGGTCCACGGTCAGTGAACCCAACCTTGTGAAAAATTCTTAAGGCAATGGTCTAAGGACGGGCTCAAGGAAGGTGAAAGGGTCCACCATCAGTGAACCCAACATTGAACTGGAACCTTGTGAAAAAAATTCTAAGGCAACAGTCTAAGGATGGGTTCAATGTGAAAGGGTTCACTGTTGGTGAACCTGAACCTTGTGAAAAATATTCTACATCAAGGGTCTAAGGAAGGAATCAATAATGGTGGAAGAGTCCACGGTCAGTGAAGTTATCCTTGAACACGAGCCTTTTAAATATTATTTAAAGGCTCTGATTCAAATACAGGTTCACAGCCAGTATAAGGGTCCACAAATGCTAGACCCGTCCGTGGAGATTGTCTAAGAAAATCCCAGATAACCCTCTTGTTCATGATTGCTTTCACTTATGGTGAAGCGATTAATGGTCCGCGAAAGGCTTCGTAGAGGGTGTTTCAGCAGTTTTTAAGTCAACGCTATTTGAATATTTTTCTATACATTTAATACCTAAACTATGTCATTTTGACCCTAATTTTAAGCCATATATAAGATTTCTAAGTTCGAAAATTACCCATTCTTTACGAAGACATAAGTTTATGAACAAAGCTATTGATTTGTGAATGATGATTTATGAAAGTTTATGCATGATTTATGAAAAGATAGTTTATGATCTAAAGGTTGCTTTCATGATAAGAATCAATGAAATTATAAAAGGATTTCTCACATTAAGAAATCGTGAATGGTGAAATATTTTCTCACATATGATTTAAATAGCTACTCTATAATGATTTAAGCTTGGATTAGTAACTAAATTGTTTTTTTTTCATGTATGATGATTATGTTTATGAAGTTGACTATTTTATTGGGATTCTTACTTAGCACCGAGAGAAGTTTAAGGTGGAGGCTCAAATTGGGTAGTCTCTAGTAGCAACCTCTAGTTCCAAACTACATGCTCTTGTAGGATTGTCTTAAATGACCTAGCTAGTGGATCCACAAATAGCATATGATATGATATAGAGTCCTACCTTGGCAAGTTGACTCTCCCTTTCAATGTGGGAGTTACATTGAATTCCATGGTTAGCTAACATGGTCTATTGTCGGTTAATCTAGTATTCCACAAAGTGGACTAAGTTACTTTATAAATTTATGAGGCTTTCATATGATTTTAAGATGCTTTGACCATGTTCATACTTTACGATTCTTCTTTAAAGGTTTTACTACGTTTAGCTTGGTCATGCATATAATGTTTTCCTATTATGTCCCTTTATGATCATCTTTTCATGTTTATGTATATCCCTACTACTTAGTACATTCTATGTATTAATGCATACTTGTGTCTACATTGTTTAATTATGTACGGTATGATGCTTATTCTTCCTACATTTGTGGCTAGTTAGCACTTAGAGATTTTGAAAACTTGGTGTGTCCTCATACTTTAAATACAATGTCACATTTATTGCTTTCCTTTTGTTTTCATTTTCAAACTTTGTTATGTGGTGTACGGGATACGTCCCGTCCACTTTTTTGATGTAATAAATGGGTTGTCAAGACTTTGATGTATTCCTACTTATATATGAAACTTTGTAGTTCTTATGAGATTTCATGCTTTTCTCTATGATGTTGTGTATATGTATTTCAAGTGGCTTGTGCAGGGACTTTTGGGGTCTTATACACCATGTCACGTCTAGGGTGTACTTTGGGTTATGACAAACTTGGTATTTAGAGCACAAGGTTCTTGAAAAAGGTCCTAGGAATTCTGACAAGCCGCATTGAGTAGAGTCTTGTTCTTGAATGTGAATCATGCCACATTTATGAAAAAGAGGCTACAAAGAGTTTAGAAACTCCACTTCTTTCAATACTCTAAAGTCGTGACGTAGAGTCTATCTCTATAAAGATCCTTCTCCTAAATCACGATCGATCATTTTCAGGTTATGACCCCTCAAATAACTTATGTCAGAAGGAATGCAGATAACGACAATGTAGAACCAGAGGTTCCTCAAGTTCCAGTTGATCCTTTGGCTGAGCAACTAACTCATGTCGAATTCCGAGCTACTTTTCAAGTGTTAACTCAAGCTATAACGGCTCAAGACAATAGAGAGGCTAATGTTCTTGTGAAATCGAATATAGGTACGACAACAATAAGGATAAAGGACTTCACTAGGATGAATCCTCTAGAATTTCATGGTTCTAAGGTTGATGAAGATCCTCAAGAGTTCATTAATGAGGTGTATAATACTGTAGGTATCATGGGATTAACTATGGTTGAGAAGGCGGAGTTGGCTGCTTATCAACTCAAGGGTGTTTCTCAAGTGTAATTTGAACAATGGAACAATCAAGTGGGTCCCCTAGATTGGAAGAAAATTTAACGCTGCTTTTCTTGATTTTTTCCTTCTTTTTGAAATGAGACAAGTGAAAGTTCTTAAGTTCATTAATCTTCATCAAGGTAATATGAGTGTGAAGGAGTATGCTTTGAAGTTTACTCAATTGGCTAAGTATGCTCCGACTATAGTTGCCGACTCTAGGGCAAGGATGAGTAAGTTTGAGTAAAGTGTGTCCGACTTGGTTGTCAAAGAGTATCGTACCACCATTTCTGTCAAGGAAATGGATATCTCTCATTCGATGATACATGACCAACGAATTGATGAGTAAAAGCTTCGGGAAAGGGAAAAAGAGTCCAAGAGGGCAATGATACGCTCAAATTACACCTCCCTAAAGAAGTATAAGCGATCGTTATCAAGTAAAGAACCCAACTTGTAGGTTGCGGTCGATCCCACGAGTAATATGGTTCAGGCTTAAACTTAACTCACTATTATATCCGTTTTGTCAAATTATTTCCAAGGAAAGTAAACAGGGGGAATTTTTTAAGTAAGTAACAAATTTAAATGCTTAAGTGACAAGTAGACAAGATTTTAACTTTGGTGTATTAATATGAGAAAGAAACTAGGGTATGTGTGTTCCCCACAAGTTCTTAACGCAGTAATCCAAATAATAATAATCATTTCATTGTGTTTTACATGCAGAGTTGGTAAGTTAGGTATCCCTAAGTGATTGGTCCTCTAAGTAGGGAATTTCACCATGCACCCTGGTCCGACTGCGGGTGTATGTTTTACTAACCCTTACCTTTGAACCTAGATTAGTCAGCACATCAATGTATGCCTTAGTTTTCACCCTCACTACAATTGACATTAAACTATTAGATAGCATCCACTAAATCTCTATTGTTTAATCCTTTACTCATTCTTTACCTCTTTGGTCCGTCAAGTAAGAACGAAGCGAGTTCTAATGCGTGCACTCGTTAAAAAGACTTCTAAGTGAAACGATTAACAATACATGCATAAACAATATTCTAGAATAACTTAATTATTATTTGTACTATGTTAATTGCTCATGGTTCCCACAACCCTAGTTATTAATTTAGCTACTCATGCTTGAGAGTTCAGAATTCATAATAACGAAGAAAGAATTCATTAATTTACAATTAGAATAGATGAAATCCGAAATCTTCAATTGAATTTCAAAGTGAAAATTTTATAAAATGAAATCCGAAAAGTTAAATCTGAAGAGTTTGCAAATTAATTCCTAAAGAACAAAAACTAGAAGTTTACAATAATGTCTAACCCCCCAAAATTCAAGCAAAACAAATAAGGAAATAAAACAAACCCGAAATAAAGCAGGAAACAAAATAAGGAAATAAACTGCTAGAACGCGACATATGTCGACGGCACGGCCTATGGACCGTGGGTTGACCTACGGTCCGTAGGTCACCCTCCATGGCTCAACACTTAAAAACTTCATCAAGTGTTGGAACCTCAACTTCTCTGATTTCATTCACGGTTGTGGAGGACGGGCCGTGGTTCGAGCTACGGTCCGTTATCTGGATCTGTGGTTCCACACTTGTTCAAACTTCTCTGATATTCCACCTACAATGCAGCACCTACGGTCTGTGGACTGGACTACGGTCTATCATGGTACTCCGTGGACTGAATACTGAAACTTAACTCCCAGACTAGGACCTACGATTGCCCATCCACTTCCCGTCGTTAGACCTACAGTCCGTGAGAGGCTCTGTTGGTGGCTACTTCTGCAATTTTCTGCTGGCATCTGCATCAACCGCATCCAAGCCTATTTCCTGCAAGAACTACAATAAAACATTATTCCTAATAACAAAATATCCCAAGAAACACACAAACTCTAAGTGAAACGCATCAAAAATATCATAAACTCAAGGTATATCAACACCCTTAACTTAAACTTGTTGTTTGTCCTCAAGCGACACACTAAGCTCTAAAGGACACTTATGTCGAAGCGGACATACAAACTTCAACAATCACATGGCTTTCTCAATCAATTCCATCATTTTAGTGTAAATCTTTTCATCTAGACTCAACAAGCTAACTCATGTGGATAAAAAAACGACATAGATTGACCAATAGACACCACAACATACACATTTCACAATTACCAAGGTACTAATTCTCCAACAATGTAACTAGTTCTCTCACTTCAAAATAAATTTTTTTCACACACAATAGATATGAATTTCAATAGGATTCATTCAACGCTCACACTCAGAAGTGACTTCAAGTACAGTTAGTGCTCAATACCATATGCATGTCGTTATTTTCGCTGCATAGACTCTCCAAACTAGTCACTAGTATCACTATAGGTCAGGTAGGGTACATTTGGGTACTTTTTAGTGACTTTCTGCCCTCCTTGACATTACATTGGCTTTTTACATCTTTTCACAACCAATTCTTGACATCTTTTTTTTTCTTCTCTTTCCCTTGACTCTTTTCAACACAGATGTGATTTTGCATTTATCGCTCTTATTTTTCCATTTTTCTTCTTCCTTGTTCTCTTCAACATCTTTTTCATTGCTCTTTTTGTTTCTTTTGACTTCAATCACATCTTTTTCTTTCTTTTCTTTCCTTTTTCTTTCTTCTACACAAAACTCTTTTGATGCCCTTTTTCATTCAGTTTCCTTTTTCATAGCCCCGCTCAACTTATGTATTTTGCATAAGTTGAGGTGCACAATATTCGATGTCAGGCCAGAGCCAAGATTAAGGTAACTTTTGAATTAGTCACCCTCAACTTAAGTTTATGGCCTAAGTGTCACGCCCCGAGCCTACACCCTTGGCGGGACTAGCACTCGAAGACCATTGCTGGCCTCAAGCGAACCCTCGGTCTGGCTTACTAACTCAGCGGAAGACTATATGCATATTTATAAAGATCAATAGCACACTACTCAACTTAACTAATGAAATAACTTAGAATGTTTAATAGT
>JAJOOH010027304.1:0-13334 GCA_029582605.1 Solanum gracilifrons
TGTTCACCAGGATTTTTGTCTGATTGTCCATATTGGACATTTCTAGATATGAAATCTGCAAGAAAATTGTCATTTCCTTTAATATATTCTATAGAAAACGAATAAAAGGATAACAATACTTGCCATCGATGCAGTCTTCTGTATTGAGGTTCAGAAGGTAGCTTGTTAAAAATTAGTCCTGACACTTGCGTATTATCAGATCTAATAACGAATTGTTTTGGTAGAAGGAAAGCAGAAAACTTTCTAATTCCTCTAACAATGGCTAACAATTCTTTTTCGTTTGTAGAATACCTTGTTTCTGCATCATTGAATGTACCACTAGTGTACCTGCATATTTCATTTAAATCGGTTTGCAATAATGCTCCTCAATGATAGTCAGACGCATCTGTTTGTAGGACAAGATTGTCACTGTCTTCAGGTAGTCTAAGTTTTGGCAATTTTCCACATTCTTCTTTTAAGCGTTTTACACACTGGGTGTGTTCTTCAGTCCATCCTAATCTATTGGATTTTCTTATTAATTTTTGTAATATATTTCCTTTTTTTGCTAAATCTGGAATAAATTCTCTTGCGTAATTTAAAGTACCTAGAATTTTTTGAATTTCTTGTTTTGTTGTTAATTTATCAGAAAACTCTATTATCTTTTTTGAGATATGTGATTGGAGTTCGATTCCATTTTTTGAAATAATCATTCCTAAGAATTCTATTTCGTTTTTATTTATGTCAGCTTTTTTCTGACTTAATACTATTCCGTTTTTTAAACAGATTTCTGAAAATTCCTTCAAATGTTTTAAATGTTCTTCGTATGTTTTAGAACAAATTAGAATATCATCCATATAGAGAATAAGAAATTCTTTCTCAGAGAATATTTTATCCATTTTTCGTTGGAATATTTATGGTGCATTTTTTAGCCTAAAAGGCATGACCAACCACTCATAATGTCCATTAGGAGTGCTAAAAGCAGTTCAGGACTACATTATACAATTTATATTGTTGATGAGTTTGAGACATCATTTGAGACGGTCCGTGGATAAATATATCTGGGTTATTGTTACTTTCCTGATAAGTTTGAGGTGTCATTTCGGACAGCCCGTTGATATATATTTGCGGGTTATTTTTATTGTTAAGTCCACGGAATTATCCCGATCGATCAGCTTGAGGATTCTTTCAGGATTTCTTACTTCTCTTTATTCGTCATTAGCATTGCCTCCGTGTGTGATTGGTCATTGAGTATACATGAGTTGTCTTGTATTTTGTGATTGAATTCTTGATATTGTTTGCCTTTTCTCTGTTGTATGATTTTATTATATTAGAAT
Organism: Solanum gracilifrons; assembly: GCA_029582605.1. Lineage (NCBI taxonomy): Eukaryota > Viridiplantae > Streptophyta > Magnoliopsida > Solanales > Solanaceae > Solanum > Solanum gracilifrons. The sequence continues at coordinate 1,314 of JAJOOH010027304.1, forward strand.
TTATCCTTATTATGATAGTATCATCATGTTTCTCTATATACATTTGATCATTCTGAGCTCGATCGACCTATGATGCCTATCGAGTACCCCGTACTTTTGTATTCATACTATATTTCTATATCTTTTTTCTAATGCAACTCCTAATACGAGTCACCCTCTGTGAGAATTAGATCTATCTTAGCCGTCACAAACTCGGATCGTGTGGATCTTCTGACGTTCAGAGACTTGCTGCTTTCTCTCTTTTGTACTGACTTATGTTTTGTATTTTTCTTATTCAGTTCTCTTGTACTTTTAGTCTTTCTGTACTTAGTAGTTCCTGTATAGGCGATACCAGGTCCAGGGTTAGATTTTTTGTTAGTTTTTATTTTTGGTCATTTTTTAGCCTTTTTGTATACTTTGTATCGTACGATATATTTATGATACAACCCGTTCCCTTTATTCTATTTCTATTTCTGATTTTTTATATTATTTCTATCTAAACTGTTATATTCCGTATCTTGTGTTTGGATTAGGCTTGTCTACTCGGGGATTATATTAGGCGCCATCATGATCCAATTTTTTTATCCTGACATATCTAAATAGAATCACATTGCTGATATGGTGCAAGATATAGTTCTAAAATTACACTTTGTAATTTAGGTCTTTGTACATAAATATTTTTTAATTTATCACGTTAATCACAAAATACATAATACATTTTCAACATAATTTGTCAATAGTTGTCAACCATGTGTTTGTATGAATTAAATAATTAAATGAAGTATAAATATGTACAATAATTAATTATGAAAGAAGCTTTTAAGCAAGAAATAACATGTTCACAAGTCACAACAATGTGGAAGTTGTGAAATTAATATATTCTTGTCTCTCGATGTCACTTCCTTGTTTTGTGGTTGATGTCATTACAAAGTCAATGTTTGGCAGCAAAATGTATGTCTCTTTTTATATTCTTCATTTTTCACATCCATAATTGATCATGACAAAGATTTAATTTTGTTTGTTTGATTTTTCCTTGTAAATTTTAAAAAGTTTTATTATAGGATAAGATTATATTTGTATCAATTCAAAGATCTTGCAAAATATTATTTTTCCTTTATCAATAGATATTCATATTTCTAAGATTATTTAAGATATGTTGTTAAAACCACACTTGCATTTGTAGGTTTTTATATTGAAACAATCTTGTATTCACCAATTTTAAATCACATATAACTTAATACTTCTTTAATTATTGAATTTATTAATAGTTATCAATCAATTGTTTATACCATATTCTATTAACTTACTATGATTAAATAAAATTAATGCACACAAATTATTATCGCCGACTTAAATCTTTTTCTTTGAGGGGAAAATTCAAATTTCCTTTATAAAAGCTTTGTCAACTGCATATAACATATATGAAAGATTTAATTTTCTGATTTAAGCGTTAATTTGCACAACCCTAATAATTAAGAGCCGACGTCAATTTCTATTATCCAAATTTAATAATTCCTGATAAGTAAAATCAATTTGAGGGGGGGGTGGGGGGTGTGTGTGTATGTGTGTGTGTGAATTTTAACCATATATAAAATATGATTGTATTTGTATCGTTCCAAAGATTTAGTAAAAAGCTATCCTTTTTTAATCTAAGCAAAATTACATTTATGATATTATGCAAGATATTATTCTGAAATTACGCTTGTAATTATAGTTCTTTGTACATAAATAATTTCTAATTTATCAATTGCTAAATAAATAATACATAATATTTTTTCAGCATAATTTATCAATAATTATCAATCATATGCTTATATGATAAAATAATTCAATGAAGTATATATATGTACAATGATTTATCATGATAGAAACTTTTAAACAAGAAATAAAATATCCACAAGTCACAACCACATGAGAATTGTAAATTGATTTATTTTTGTCTCTTGATAACACTTTTTTATTTTGTGATTGATCATATTACAAAAATAATTTTTGACAATATTTATGTTGTCCGAGAAATATTTTGCACAATGAATCTTCAAATTTCTAGCCAGCTCAATCGTTTCTCACTTGTTGTTCCTACGATTGCATGTAAATTAAAAATAAGAAATATCAACATATTAGCAAGCGTGTGTGTGCGCACGCGCATGCGTCCGTTCGTGTGTGCGTGCGTACATGCGTGCATGTGTGTTGTGTGTGTGTGCACGCGCACGTACGTGCGTGCGCATCCGTGAATAAAAAATTTATGAAAATTCGAGTTCGATGCCAGAAGGTGTAAGAAAGGATCCACTTATAATTGACCATTCTTAGCATAATTTGGATTATATAAAATGTTGGGAATTGGTCTGCACCACCAATTTCACATCTCAACACATAAAAAATAAAACATAGTCTAAGCACTCATATATCCACTTCCTCAAATTTTGACACAAATTAATAAGAAAATAATATTATATATAATGAAACAGAAAAAATATATAAGTACGTTGAACGTGGAACTCTTGTTGTGGAGGTACTTGGTGGAGCATTTGGATATTAAGAATTTTTCTCGATGACTACTCACTGCATTCATTTGATAAATAAAAATAAATAAATAAATAATAAATGTTACCATCCTTGAACAGTTACAAAAAGTTAATATTTTCACATAATAATAATTATTTTTGCTTAAAAAATTACTTGCATAAACTAACTTTTCAACTAGTAATATAAATTAGTTTTGATGTATATTCCTGAACGCAAAGAGAATACATGTGTTAATCTTGGCATTCTTCCTCAATTATAGCTTGCATGTATTTATTAAACATAAAATGTAAGTTGCCCAGTACAACTAACAAACCCTTTTATGGTTTTTTATCATTCTAATTTGTTTGTTAAATAATACTTTTCTTAAATAACATCGTACCCTTGTACTACCAGCTCTCATAGATCCTCTTGAAGGAATGGCAGCCCTATTCGAGTCTGCAATGTAGCCCTGCTAATAGAGGAACCATAAAAGTAATAATAGCAATGATGAATTAGGGCAGTGAAGTTTTTTGAATTATGACATTATATTAGTCACTTGATTGTAACTTTATAACTTTATATTATAAACAAAAATGATTCAAAAAAAGAAGAGGAAGATGATACCTCTGAAGGTAATTTTTTGTCACGACCTGAGCCTACACTCTGGACGAGGTCGGCACTCGAGAACCATTGCTGGTCCCCAAGTGAACTCTCTTCCTGACTGACTACAAGCGGAAGACTAACTCAAGCATACAAAATCTTAAATACTGAATAAAATTCATGAAACTCAATTACAAAGCTTTAACTCAAATGAAAAACTTTGAAGAAAAATAAATTAGTCAACTTGCCATAAAATAGGCAACTTAAGTCTTTAAAACATTTAAAAAAATAAATGAACAGACTTCTGAAACTCTACTGTCTATCTATGAAGCCTTTAAATGACAAAGATGGAAGTTGGGACAAGACCCATGACATAGGACAAGACCCACGACATCCTAACAACTGATATAACTAAAAAGTGAATGAAATCCTCTGGAAGCAAGGAGGCTCACCATAGCTAACTCGAATTCCATGTGGTATCAACGAAGCTCCTATTGATGATCCCGAATACCTGTATCTGCATCATGAAAGGATGCAGGCCAAATGGCTCAGTACATGAAATGTACGAACATGTAAGGGGAATTCTAAAGCATAACATAAGCTTGAAACTTGATAAAAAGGGAAACATACTTACCTCTTCTTAAACTTACTCAACTCAAGGAATACTTAAGGATACTCAAAACTACTCAAACTTACTTAACTCAGAAGTACTTAAGGATAAGATACTCAACACAGTAATAAGGTTCTCAACTCTGGATACTCAAGTCAAGATACTCAACTGGAAATACTCAACTCATGATACTCAAGGATAAAACAATTGTAAAAGATGAAATATATATGAAAAGTTGTAAAACTGTGGATAGCAAATCAATGTATTGAAAAATACAATAATACTCAATGTGTATATAAGAATACAATATAACTATGTGGGAGTTTCTCTAACAGACAACCACCACTATGAGCCTAAGTAATGATATAACGTCTTGCCCACGCTGCCAGAACTGTCCTATACTTTGCCGTCTTATAGAAAGCCTTAACTAAGTGGATCCACTAGTCTATGCTAAAAAGAACTAAGGAGTCATCTAAAAAGTATGATCCTTTCTACCCATGATGGCTACATGGTTTATGGAGACTTGAGTTATTATGAACTTGTGTCCCCATATCGGTGCTCAATACTACTCCCAAAATACACTACAAGAAAGGGTTAATTACATGGGGGTTTTCCTTAGAATTAGTATGAAAATTTGCAGGAAAATAAGTTTCCTGCGGATTTTCATACTAATCCCTAGGAAAATCCCCATGTAATTCACATTTTTCCTGTAGTGATATACTCAACTCATATGTTTTAAAAACAAAACTCTTTCTTTGGTTTGAGGTAATTACTCAAAACTTAGCTTAAAAACTCTCTTGGAAATCTGTATTTCCTTTCTTGCTCAAATGTGAAAACATTTTAACTCTTAGGAATACTTAGTTCCCGTATAATCTTTGAAGAAATGAACTTTACTCTTACTCTTACTCAACTCAAATCTTAAGTCTTAAAACAAAGTCAAAATGTTTGTAAAATACTTCTTAAAATATGGTTCATACTGAATTATGGTCGTGAACGACTCAATGCAAGGTTTTCATTAACCATAGATAGAACTAAATACTTGGAACTCAAGAACTTCAATGATACTACTCATTTCAAGAATGCTCAACTTAGAGTATTCATGTGGAATTATGAGCATGAACTACTCAACTCAAGGACTCAACTATACTTCTCATCTCAAGACTGTTCAACTTATAGGGTTCATGCGGAATTATGGGCATGAACAATTCAACTCAAGGACTTTATGGGTAACATGTAATAGTCCCATGATTTGAAATATAATTTCACAGGGTATTATGAACTCAATGTTCAAGACTTAAAACTTGAAGATACTATTTCTCTCAGAGGTACTCAACTTATGAAGTTCATGCAGAATTTATGGGCATGAACGACTCGAATCAAGGGTCAAAATATCAATAAGGAACTCATGTATACGAATCTTCTCATTCTCATAGTTATTTACTCAAATCTTAGTTCAAATCAATAGTTGATCTCAAAGGATTCACACTCGAACTCAAAGACTTTCTTGGACTCTACTCTTAACTCTCTCTTGAATATGAATTATGAATTCAAGAGTCATGGTTCATGATATGAAAAATCTAGGTGAAGTGTAGACTCATGAATACATTCTCCTCACTATCATGCTCACTTAATTGAGTCTTGAAACAAGTTACTAGAAGTTGTAGAAGATTCCACAAACGGACTTAAATGAACTTTCTTAGAATGTTCGAAAGAATTCTTAAAACTTAACTCTTAACTGTACCTTGAATTTGAATTATGAATTATGAATTCAAGGTTATGATAATATTATGAATGATTTCTAGGTGTTTAGAAGTAGTTTAGAGTGATTAAAATCAAAGGGAGTGAAGGTACACTTAAAAGGGACTCAAACTGGACAACCGACAGAATATGAGTGGGGGCAGGCGACCCTAGCGCATTCTGGGCGCGGGGCGGCAGGTCCAAAATTCAGAGGCTGTATATGGGTGCATTGCAGGGGCGACTCCCCAGCCCCTTGGGTGCATCTGGGGTGCACCGCCTCAGCCTCTCCCCCGGCCAAGTTCGACGAAGTTTGCCTCTCATTTTCTGATCCTAAATCTCCTTTAATCAATTTCTTTTCTCAAGTTTTCCTTAGATTAAATTATCCAACCTAAGTACACACTAATCCACTTAAAACAACACTCGAAAAAATCACTTTCATCTCAAGAAATCATCAAAACCCCAACAAAATAAGATTTAGAATGAACTTTAAGAACACCTATCAAGAACTTAAATCTTTCAATTTTGCGAGTGAAATTATGCTGAAAATAACATGTTTGGCATGTGGGGGAACAAAACCAACACTATGGAAGCTTACATACCTCTTAGGAATCAAACCCATGGCGACAATCTGCAATAACTCTCAAGAATTTCGACGAACGCTTCGATCCTTTCTCTTCTTGAACTCTAAACTCAAACCCTAGGCATATATTAAGATTATAAAACTGAACCTACTAATATTATACCCTTAAAAAATTACTAAAAATGAATTAAATCTAATTGGGTAAGGAAAATACCAAAATACCCCTCTAATATCCGGTTAATGCTTTCCTTATCTAGACAACCCAACTTTGAATGGATATATCTCCCTCATACGAACTCGAAAGTGAGTAAAATCAGTGGCGTTAGAAATATAATTCATATATATTTCCTACGGTATCTTGTAGCATAGCTAAATCATCCTGAGTTAGGTGTTATGGTCGTTTGAAGTCGACCCAAAACTCATACTTAAGCATAACTTGCAAAATCTCAGATTTTGCTATTTCCAATTTAGTTCTTTTTGGAACTCAAGGTGCTACATCTAGTGACCTAACCTTAATTTTTTGTTTAATTTCCTCGGTAAAATCCTACTTACAACGAAGGAAGGTTTGAGTCTCAGTTCGAAAAAATTTCTGGGTTGTTACAATATCTCCCCCTTGGGATCATTTGTCCTCAAATGACGACTTGATTGGGTATGGAATGGGGTTACTCTTAACAAGGTCTGATTCTAATGGTACGCTTTCACTATATTCAAGTTGAACCCAAAACCTTAAGTTCGGGTTCTATACCTCTCTATAGGGAATCTCATCCTAAAACTATTCCTCTATACCACCATATTGGGCTCATATCAAGAATCACCTAATGTTTAACAACACCACATTCAAGCTTAGTACTCTAACAACTCCATGGACTCCTACTAACTAACCCCTTCGGAATCAACTAAGGGCTCTCATTTAAATATTTCTCATAGTAAAACCTCATTCTCTTGATCCTCTTCATATATAACCTTAGACAAAATTATCATACCATCGTTATCACAATAGGATCATTAAAGCTTCTCTTTCTAACATTACTTCGTTACTAAAAAGACCTCTAAAAAGATCTCTCCCATACTTTTTGAACCCATTACTATCTTATTCTCAACACTTGACTAAACTGGTCTACATCTTCTTTTACTCTAACACTCGGGAGAATTTTATTTCATAACTACCGAACTCTCAATAGGCAGGTACTAAGACCTCTTTCTGTAATGACCCATAAAATGAATAAGTGAAACTAGAGCCTAAGTAGTGTGTCTTTAAGTTTGGTGTGAGGTTTGAACTGGTTTCATATTGTTCCGACCTATGGTTGAGGGGTTTAGGGGTTAAACGTCAAGGTATGACTCCCCAAGGACCACCCTAAGGGACCTTGAGGAGGATTCTAAAGCCTAACCCCAAAGACCCCAAGATCCCAAAAGCTGGAAATTTAGGGTGACCTACGGATGGGGTTCACGACCCGTAGGTCCATCCACGCTCCATGGATGGCCTCTGTTGGTCAAGAACCCAAATGACCACCCCCAGCCCCAGAACATGAACCACCAGTACGGTCCGTAGGTCTAGGGCGTGAGTCACTGCCAGTTTTTCTGGTATTGTCTCGGCCAACATAAGGGTCTTTTGGTAAATTGTTTATTAATTGTTTCAAGTGTATGGACGGTTATTTTAAGTGTATTAAGATATTTTAAGAGTATTAAAACATGAAAAATCCAATTTTTAGATTTCATTATTCAAATTCCCCAAATCAAAACCCCTCCCTCTCCAAATATCTTCTCTCTAGAACTCCATTGAAGACCAAGAGAAGAAGAAGACTTAGGGCTTGAAGAGGAAGGCTAATTGAGTGGATTTTCATGGAATTCGTCTATTAAGGTATGTTGATCCTTCATCTAAGGGTAACTTTCACCCCTAGAGTCCATTCAAAATCAAATTCAAAGTTTTCAAATTTCTCAAAAACTCAAGGTTTTTACTCAATCTCATAGGTTCTTTCAGCGAACATTTTCAAATGGTTCTAATTACAAATTATGATTGTATTAGTATTTAAATGATAATTTATGATTAAAATACTCTATGAACCCATGAATACTCTCAATTCCTAAATTGTCCCTTTACGAAGTAGGTTTGTTGATGATGAGTGTATATGAATTGAATATGATTGAATTGATTTGGATTATTAAAGTATATTATTACCCATGCCCTAATTGTAGTAAATTATTTGTGTGTTGGTGATTTGGAAATATGACCCTTAAAGGGCAAGTTATGATCAATTACTTGTTGAATTAGAATTGTGAATTAGATGTTGATCCACTTGAAAGGTGGACATGTTTATTTACTGTGTATGTGGTGGTATTGAATTGATTGATATCTTCCTTGTATCTCTATATATGAAGGATCTATATATGATCACCAATTAAAGGATATGCATGTGAAAGCAATGAAAGTGTATAGTCATGTTTAGAATGCAATTATGCTATTATTGAAAGGCTATTCTCAATTATGCACTTTTGAATGTTGATGATGAAATGTGAAGGATTCTCCTATGTATTGTTGTATCTTGAATTGGTAGGCTTAATGCATCATTTTCTTGTGTTGATGAATGTGACCTTGAATATTGAATCTTGAGTTGGTAGGCATATGAACCCTCTCTTGTATAATAAATGTGTATTGACATGATGAATATGAATCGGTACACCTAATGTAGGCAGCTCTTTCATAAATGATTAATGAAGTATTCTAGGCCTTGTCTTGAATCGGTAGACCTAAGGTTGGTAACCCTTGCTTGATGAGTCTATGACCTATTTTAATGTTGTGTTTTGGGATCAGTAGGCTAGTGGCACCCTTTCATGAATATTGTTTTGATAAACCTTGAATCGGTAAACCTTATGGTTGTAGCCCTTTCATGTGTGAGATGATGAACCTTAAATCAGTATGCCGAAGACACCCTTTCATGATGAATCAGTAGGCTTATGACACCGTTTAAAGATGATTCAATGAGCTATCCTTAATGTACCTTGAATCGGTAGACCTAATGTTGGTGGCCCTTTCATGGGTAATGAACCTTGGGTCGGTAGGCCTAATGTTGGTGGCCCTCTCAAGTACAACAATGTAATGTGAACGAACTACTCTATGGGAATGGAGGCTAAGCACTCAGTGGATATGGCTAAGATGGTGACTCTCCCAATATTAGGCTAGATTCCAATGAACATATTTCTTATCCCATTACTATGTGCCTATATAAGATGCTTACTAGTTCTACCCTAGGCAAGTAGAACACATTTCTTCGGTGTGGGGTCATATGATACCATATTCCATGTTTTAGCTCTCATGGTCTATGTCGATTAATGCCTATTCCCATTATGTGAGATGTCTATTATAGTTTCTTGAGAGGTTCTATGAAGTATGGGTAGTAGTATGGGATGCTATCCATACATGGCACGAGTAGGCTTCAGGAGGGCTATAGTAAGTTCTCTAAGTCTTAAAGACTAATGTATGAAAGTCCTCTAAAGGAAGTTATTGAAGAATGTTGACTCTTAAATGCTTAATGTGATGATGCATGCTATACTTGGGTTATATTATGAGTTATTTTCCCTTGTCATGTCTTATGAAATGTTATGTCTCTTATGTGTGGAAATTGTGCAAAGGTGAAAAGGAAGGAATGGTAAGTTAACTTTTGGTGACCTTAATGTGGTGCCTTTGTGTGGATGGTAGTATGGAACGATATCCATACATTGCACAAGGTATAACATCAGGGTTACTTGAGGTGAAGGTCTAAGGTGATGGTAATGGCTTACATGTTGATATTGTTCAAATGTGATGTTATGACTCGTATGATAATTATACTTGTATTTGATGTCTCTTATGCTATTGTTCATGATATTTCTAAAAAGTGGCATAATGCATGGTTTCCAACCAAAATATTCCTTTTAAAGCATGTTTTTACATGGTCATCATACTTAATACATTTTTGTGTGCTAACCTATTCTTCTATGTTTTTACTACAAGTGTAGGTTACGCCAAATGATTGCTTCTAGCTAGATTGACGTGCTTGGATTGAGATTTCCTCCAAGGTTAAAGTGGTACGTCCTCATAGATCGAAGACAAGAGTTTTTTTTTTGAAGTTTCTTTCCTTTTTCATGTAATAGACAATTCTAGTCTTTTCAATTGTAAAGGGCCGTGTCCCTATTTTTGTTCAAGATTGTTTCTAAGATGGTCATGTGAGATATAGACTTCCGCTTGCGTTTAAATGTTAGATTGCATGGTTTTAAGTAAAAAGTTTTAAACTCTGTTCTATTTCTATTACCTATGCAATAAATGAGCTATGAGCCTTGTATAAGACCCCTTCGTGGTCGAGTACACTGTGTCGCATTCGGGGTCTAGACTCGGGTCGTGACAAATATGGTATCAGAGCATAAGATTTTGGAAATGGTGTTAGGATTGATGTTTCACAAGCCACGTCTAGTAGAGTCTTATTCATCGGTGTGAGTCGCGACATATCTATGAGTGAGAGGCTATAGGACGTTAGGAAGTTACACTTCTTTCATGATTCTTGAAGTCGTGCCTTAGAGGTTAGCTCTATTAGTGTCCTTTTCCTAACCCTTCTCTTATGTTTATAGGATATGAATACAAGGTCTAACCCAAGAAGGATGGAAGAGGAGATTGTGAATGAGGGAGTTCCTTCCCAAGGTCTTCAAGGTGACCAAGTTCCTCTAGGCAATCAAGGAAATCAAGTTCCGGTGGATCCCCCGGCTATGACCAATGAGAAAGTTAGGTCAGCTCTTTTGATGATGGCTCATGCCGTAACTACTTAAGCCCAAGCTATGACGGCTCAAGCAAATAGGGGTGTTGAGGCTAATGTGAACCCCAATGTGAGTACTATGGCTTCTACGTTGAGAGACTTTGTGAGGAGGAATCCTCCGGTGTTTCTAGGTTCTAAGGTGGGAGAGGATCCCCAATAGTTTTTGGATGAGGTGTATAGGGTAGTTAATGCTATGGGGGTGACTTCTATTGAGAAAGCAGAACTTGCTGCCTATCAATTAAAAGATGTGGCCCAAGTTTGGTTTACTCAATGGAAGGACAATAGGCCGGTTGGAGTGGGTCCCATTGAATGGGAGTTGTTTAAAGAAGCATTCCTTGGTAGGTTTTTCCCCTGTGAAAAAAGAGAGGTTAAGATGGAGGAGTTTATCAATCTTAGGCAAGGTAACATGAATGTGTACGAGTACTCATTGAAATTTACCCAATTGTCTAAGTATGCCCCATCTTTGGTGTCAAACCCTAGGGATGAGATGTATAACACCCCGTATTCGAAACAGACCAAAAAAATAGATTTCGAGAAGTTGCAGGTACAACTTACGGTCACCATCCACGGACCGTAGGTCAGACCATGGCCCGTGCTGGTGGTCCGTGGTTCAACACTGAAACCCCTCCCAGACCTAGCTCAGAAAATTGGCTAAGTCCCAACTCACGGACAGTCCCATGGTCCGTAGATCAGACCACGGTCCGTGGTCTGTGTCCGTGGATCGAGACTTCCCTTATCCAGCCTCTAACACAAACTACGGTCGACCAGCACGGACCATCATTCGATATGCGGTCCGTAGGTCTGACCGTAGATGAGGGTCAGCAGCCAGTTAGCTAAAAATTATTGATGGGTCAACTTCAGATGGTCATAACTTTTAGCACAAAAGAAATTGTTTCTCCCATGACCTATGATATGATAGATAATTGAATTATCTTTCCAACTCCACCGAGTTTGCTTAAATCCGACCTCCGAGTAAAAAGTTATGCTCGTTTAAGTGAAGCCCTGTCGGGCAGACTCGACCTACGGACCCAATCGATGGTCAGTCGATTGACCTACGGCCCGTCAGTCCAATCCGTCGATCACCCCGACAGTAGTTAATTCAGGGGTCTTTTGGTCTTTTCCTATTTCATTTAACCCCTAAGATACGTCGTTTAAACCCTAAATCATGAGATTTTAATCAGTTTAAGCCTAGAAACATAACTAGAACTTACCTAAGTCAAATCATTAAT
>JAJOOH010027305.1:0-10637 GCA_029582605.1 Solanum gracilifrons
TTTTTGAGGAAGTAAAACGCACACTTAGTTAAAACTCTATTTTTAGTAAAACTATTTTTCTAAATATTTATTCAAAGTAATAAATACATAAATTTATATATTATAAGTATATGAAGATATATATATATATATATAATAGGAAAATGACCAAATTGTCTTGAAAATGGTCTCAAAAGATTCGTAAATAATTATTTCAAATTGTTTGAAATTAAAGAAGCTTGAAAATTAACTAAATTATGGAGGGCCAAAATTGGATGTCAACAACCCGCATCTAACCCATTGTCACCCCTAGGGTTGTTCATGGTTATGGTTAAAAAATTAAACTATTTTTTGAGGAAGTAAAACGCACACTTAGTTAAAACTCTATTTTTAGTAAAACTATTTTTCTAAATATTTATTCAAAGTAATAAATACATAAATTTATATATTATAAGTATATGAAGATATATATATATATATAAAAAAAAAATAGGAAAATGACCAAATTGTCTTGAAAATGGTCTCAAAAGATTCGTAAATAATTATTTCAAATTGTTTGAAATTAAAGAAGCTTGAAAATTAACTAAATTATGGAGGGCCAAAATTGGATGTCAACAGCCCGCATCTAACCCATTGTCACCCCTAGGGTTGTTCATGGTTATGGTTAAAAAATTAAACCGGACCACAATCCGAACCAAACCAATTAAAAAAACTGATATTTAGTTGGGTTTCGTTTTAAATTTTGAAAACCGATATGGTTTGGTTTTGGTTTTACTAAAATAAACCCGCAAAAATAACCAAACCGAATCGATAAATTATATATATAACTTTTATAATTATTTTATATTATAACTTTTATATATAAATTTTAATTAACTTAAGTCTTTAACTTTACAATTTTCTCAAGCCCAACACTTTAGCCCAACTATAACAATCCTAAGTCTAAGTCCATTAAAATTCATTTTAGTCTTTACCTACCCTACTTCATATAAAAATAGTCTCACTTTCTCTTAATTGAAACACTTTGTTCGTGTAATGATAACTCTAGTATTGCTTAATTGAACCGACAATAGCTTTTATGTGGGTTGTTCATGTGTTAGATGTTTGTGTCTACCGACTCAAGCCCTCAAAAAAATTACTATTACTTTCAAACCGGATAACCAGAAAAACTAAACCAAACCGGCAATAACCAAACCGACAGTTATTTTTTTCGTTTGGTTTGGTTTGGTTTTAGAAATTTAAAAAACCGACTAGATTGGTTTGATTTTGATTTTAATCAATAACCGATCCAAACCGAACCACGAACACCCCTAGTCACCCCTAATTGTTACAACATACATAAAAAAATTTATGGTCGCAAATATCCTTTTATTTCCAGTAAACCCAAAAAAATAAAAAATAAAATAACCAAACCATCCTAAAATGTATATAATTATAATCAAATTCAATTTTTTTTTTGAAATAATGTATAAGATCATATATATATATATATATAAAGCTAGATAAAAAAAAGAAGTGATGTGGCACCTCTCAATGGCCTAGGATCCTATTTTATTTTATTTTTGAGTTTTTTCATTCATTTTTTTCATTAATCAATTTATTAAATAATTAAAAAAAACAATCATATTCATTACATATAACCATATCATATGAAAGTTACAAAAAAACCTCCACCTATTTGTATTCTCTAATTAAATAACATGTCTCTTCAACTTTCTTCTACTTAATTCTTATGATTTAAATCATCTATAAATAGCAATCATCTATGGTGTTGTTGAACATTTTCTCCAACTTCATATTGTTGGTATTATTATTTTTTGTTTTTCAGCTTTATGAAGATTATAGATATATTTTTTAAAATTCTTCTTGTGTTACAATAGCCAAACAAAAGTTTATCAAGATGAAGAAGAAAGTTTGAAGCCGGTGTAAGATTCGTCAAAGGAGATGATAAAAAATTAATTTGCTACAAGTCATCAAAATGAAGAAGAAAGTTTAATGGCATTGGAAAATTCATCAAGAGTTGGTCAGATTATAATTTGAAAAAGTAGAAGTTTCAATAATTTACAAATACATAGATGCACTTATTGTTGCTTATATAATTTTTCAATTAATTATTTATTCATCAAGATATGTACCCTTCAAGAACAAGATTATATTACAAAGCACACTTTTTGTATCAAGGGCAACATGATCTTCAACTGACTATTTTGTTGCTTAAATAAATTTTTTTAGATATTTTCATCATAAAAACTTTTGTCTTTTGAAAATACTATCCATACTCTATTGATATATAACATGTTAATATGACATAATTTCTCGATCAAGATTCCATCATCTTTTGTTTAGTTTCATCCGCTTCTTTTCATTCTAATTTAGATGATATAATACATTTTTTTCTTTTGTGAAATTTGAATTGACTAAAAAAAGAGATGAGATACCCTCCATTAAGTTTTTATTTGTATTTGTTAACACTTGTGTAAAATCTATATATAATATAAAGCTAGATAAAAGAAAAGTGATGTGTCACCTCTCTTTGGCCAAAAATCCTATTTATCTTTTTTCTCCTTTTTTTGACATTTTTCTTATTTTTTTCTTCTTCCTAATAGCATAATTAAAATGAATGTGTCAATTATTATTATTTCTTCATTTATTCATGTTTTTTAATATACCAACTTAATTGTCTTTATTTCCATTACTTTCATGACTTTTGGTGATCATAACTCTTAAATTATATTGATATTCATAATAATAATATTGAAAGGTGAATAGTTGATTAATTGAATTAAATGATTCTTAGAGCTATTAAAAATAAAAGAAATAGATAAACAAAGAGGTAATTTGACACATGTCTATGATTTTCTAGACCATTTATTTTTTTTCTCCTTTTTTTTTCTCATTTCTTTCACATTCTAACTAATTTTCAACTTATTAAACTTAATTTTAAACATGTAAAATCCATTAGTAACACCTAAAATTTCAAAAGTTTTTTATCTAATAAGTAACAATCCAAAAGAAACGTCATTTGCTACTATTAATAATTAATTAATATGCCATTGTTATATTGTAGGAGAAGGAACAAAAAAAAAAACACTTGACATTCCCCAAGAAAGTTATATAATGGAGTTTGAGGAAGGTCTTACTTCACTCCACCAAATTAGAATTTGCATCATGTAGGTAAAAAGTGAGAAAACACTTTTCCTTCTCAATTTGTTTTTACATCTTACAAAATATATGCATTCTGGAGAGAAATTTTAAAAATGATCATATGGTTTATCATTCTCCAAAAACACTATGATGATAGAATGGATTGTGGTGTTATTTACGGTGGAGATTGTAAGGAATACTTTTAATACTTATATTTATTATATTATTTGATATTTTATGTTATTGTCTTATAAATAGACACATTGTAAGACTTTGTAGAAATGATCTCATTCTTTTAAGTATGTATTTGATGCTTTTTATATTCATGATTTTGTTTGACTCGAAGAATAAGAAGACTACTGAATGATGATCGGCTTGAGCGAGTGGATGTTGGCAAGAAATCAAAAGATTATGCATTAATTTTGTATTTTTCTTCTTCTTTTTTTAATTATTAAGATCGTAAGAATGATGTATTTATTTTTCCATATGTTTTCTCTTCATTTATATGATTTTTTTTTAGTTTATATTTTTTGTTAGTTAAAAGTAATAATTTATGACTTTGCTTGATATTATAATTTTTTTTCATGATTTTTGAATTTCAAACCCTTCATCATAAGACTTTAAGTTATTATATTTATTATATTCATACTTTTATTTGACTTGAAAAAAAATAAGATGAAGGCAATTGCAAGGTGATCGACTTATTCGAATGTATGTGGACAAAAACTCATAGGAATGTGCGTTGATTTCGTACTGTTTCTTCTTCTATTTTTCAGTGGTTTAGGACGCAAGAATAATGTTGCATTATTTTATTTTATGTGTTCTTTATTAATTCTATTTATTTTATATGAATATCTAAATCTAAATAATCTATTATCTTAAATTTATAATTTCTATTAGTTTAACTAGCAACATATGATTTTGTTGGAAGTATATATACTGACTACTAGCCAAAAAAATTCTTGTGAAATCAATTATAGGTGTGTGTATATATATATGCACACCTCTTTTATCTATATTATATTTAATAAAATTATTGATAGTAGCATCATTTATAATTGAATAAGCGCGATCAAGTTCACTAGTTATAATAAATTTCAAATTGTTGGACTTTCTGCAAGAAGAAGATGTCTAGTTGATGGCACACGTACAAGTCAAAACGACGAAAAGGCCCTCGGAATTCTTCAAATTTTCGTTTCTTCTCCTTCCTCCTACAAACCCTAGATAGAATCTTATCACACGATCGATTTCGATAGCAGTTCGATTTATTCGACTGCTGATCCTTAAGCTTTCTGTTGGAACTTGCAATTTATTCAGCTTCTTAACAGTTGTTTGCTGAAAAAATGAAATTTTTATAAGATTTGATCTGACGGAAGTTCAGATATAGCTGTGGAATGGGCAGAAGTAGAGTTTTAGCGATCATTTTCATATTGTTAATCGTTTCAGCAACTTCAAACGCGAAACTATTCAATTCCAGGAAGTTAGTTGATTTGGCTCCAATACAAAGCACCAATTCATCTTCTGAACAAGTAAAATTCCTCTCTTTGCATTTTCTTATGTATGTTTTTGTGATTTAAATGTGTAATAATTTGTTTTTTAGATGCAATTATTAGCTAACAGTGAATTGTTTAGGTATATGGTATAGTGAATTGGTGATGTAGATACATCTACTAATCTACATGTGTTGTCATTCATTTGTTTCAATGGAGTTAATAGTTAGAAATAAACTTTTTTGATGTATATGTTAGTGAATAGGTGATATAGATACTAAGACTGATTTTTATCTAGATTTCTGTATCAAATACTCCAGTTGAAGGTGAAAAGGAAGTCAATGGAAGCACAGTCAATGATAACAAGTCTGTAATCGCAAAAGAGAAGCCTGGAAATCCTAAGGGAAACAATGATCCACCAAAAACCAGGCCAGAGGAACTAAATTCAACTATAGTCAACGATGGGAGATCACAAACTGAAAAACAAAAGCCTAAATATCCTCAAGTAATCAATGAAGCACCTAAAGATTTGAAGGACCAGAATTCAACTGTAGTCAATGATGGAAGTTCAAAAGCTGAAAGTGAACAGCCTAAAGATCCTCAGGGAAGAAATGGTCCAACAAATATTGATTCAAAAGAGTCAAATACCACCGTAGTGAATAGTGGGAGCTCTAAAGCTGACAAAGAGAAGCCTAAAGATCCTCAGCCTCAGGGAGGCAATCACTTACCAAAATTGGATCCGGATGGGTCTAAAAATGATAAAAATGTGACTGTTGAAACCCCTCCACCTGTTGAGAAGAAGGAGAATGAAGAAAAGAAGAAAATAGATGAAACAATAAACTCGGAAGTGAACACCAATGAGAGCTGTCAGAAGGCTACAAAAATGTGCAGGATTGGACAAACACTGCTTGCATGCATTCAGACACCCCAGAGTGGTAAACTTTTTCGCTCATGAGACACACATGTTTCATTGAATAAGAAATTTGACTGAACTTTTATGGTACTGGTAAACCAACTGATATGTACTGGATTACAACTGATTACTAATTGCATCTTGTTTTAACCTGAAGAGTTTGAAGCCTGATATTTCTCTACATAGAGCTATAGGAAAATCTAGACTGACATCGTACTGATCACTACTATCTAATATTTCAGTAGGGAAACATTTAAAGCTTGCACCTAATATTATCCTTTGGAGCTTGGCGGCGCTTGCTGTAGTTTATTCACAGAAAAAGGTTTCTCCTGATATGTTTAAGATTTTTTTATTTCCTTGTGAGAGATTTTATTTTTGAAAATAAAATATTAGTATTAGGCAATTGAATATAGCATTTTGTCTAGGATTATTTATTGAAAGAACCTAAAATCTAAACATTATGGCTTATGAGATCTTAAGATATAGCTCTAATACATTAAAGTTTGAATTAGAGCATCTTTCTTGCTGTCTTATAGGACCCTGCTCCCACATCCCAACTCATCACCTCAAAAAAGAATGGTAAGAGAAAGTGAGAACAAGGAGCAACATAAGTGTGCGCGGCACTTGATTTTTGTCTGTGTTTAGATGCCTTCCTAAAAAATAGTTCAAATTATCGTGTATATGTAACTGTTTAAGAGCTAATTGTCTAATGATAGTTGTTTGAATCAATCAAAGAATTCTCAATAACATTTGTTAAATATGCAAACGCATATGCGTTTATACTGACCTAATTATTTTATTAATTGGCAACTTTTATACTAACCTAACTATGGAGCTGAATTTTGATCTGTAGTTTTGGCAGAGAAGCACTTGTCATTGGAGTGCTGTGTGAGATATGAATACACGAACTGATATACATATTATACTTGATAGGACTAAGGCAGGACAAAAGGATTATTTGCAAAAACATTTTTTTTTTTGAAACTGGTAAGGTTGAATTCTTCAGCATTACGGGTATGGTGGCTACCTCCATCAAGGGATAATTATAGATTTCCTATCAAATCTATAATCTGAGATTATTTGCAAAAACTTCTCATACAACATGACTTTTTTCTGCATCGGTGCATAGGGGAGAGATTTGCTATCCTTACTAGAATTTAGCATGAACACTTCATTGTGTATTGAGCCTCCGGGGCTTTGGTCTAGTGGTAAGAGCTCAACAGGTGATGTGTGGATTAGCGCATTTCATTGTTCGAACCCTACCACAAACAAAAGTTTTGTATTTAAGTGGAGAATGTAGAGGGACGGGTTTATATCCACTAAGGCCTCACTTGTTTCATTAAGATTCAAACATCTAAATCTGAATGCACATCTGAATATTAAGATGTGCATTAAGCTTTAGATGTTTGAATCTGAATATGAAGATGTTGTATGAGATCTAAATACTAAATAATTAAGAATGTTTATCTTTTGAATGTCTGAATGTATAAGATTTGCCTTTATTTAAAAGTTAATAAATATAAAATTTTATAAAATACTAAATTAATCTAATACTCTATCAATAACAACAAATTATAAATTATTTTGGTGGTTGGTGGTGGTGATGGCTAGTGGTGGTGGTTGTCGGTGTCGATTAGGGATGTTGTTAGTTAATGGTGGTGTTGTGGGTTGTAGATAGTGTCGGTGGTGGCTGGCAATAGTGGTAGTTGGGGCTAGCGATTAATAGTTATGGTGGATGATAGTGCTAGCTAATGGTGATGGTGACTGATGACAGTGGTTGGCAATATATAGTGGTGACTAATAGTGATATTTGTCAATAGTGATTGATGGTTGTTGTGATAATGGTGATTAGTGGTGATGATTGTAAATGGTGGCTAGTGGTTGGGGTCAAGTATGGTGGCTAGTGGTTGTGGCCTAGTATGGTGGCTAGTGGCTGTGGCCTAGTATGGTGGCTGGTGGCTGTGGCTAAGTATGGTGGTTGTGGGGTAGCAACAACGGTAGTTTACAATGGCTGGTGATGTCGGTAGCGGTGAATGAACAAAATTGATGAACTGCGATCTTTGTAGAAATCTTTGAATAAGCATCCTAATGATATTAAAACTTTGTTACATATCTTAATTATCCAGATGTATTCAAACCCATTAAGTGGTTAAAACATTAAACAAAACTTAATGGTTAAGATCTTAATGATTAAAATTCAGACCTACAAATCAACGGACTTAATAACTGAAATTTGAATGATTATGATTTAAGACTTTAATCTAGTGTAAACAAATTAGGTCCAAGTATCGAACCGTGCATCATTAGCCCTTTGGAGTTTCTCGGTTGCCAAAAACACTTCATTGTGTACTGATATAATATTGCTATTGATGATAGGGGCTATTGTCGATAGTCTCAGGTTTGCGTCTTACTCGTTTATGATGGAACTTAGATTATCTGTACCAAGTTGCATATAAAGGCGTGAAACCTCTTTATGATGAATTTGAAGACATGAGCTATCCTCTCCTCTCAAAATTTCCATTAACACTTGCCTAATGCCCATTTATTTTCACTTAAACAGTGTTTTGAATCCATTAAGTGTTTTTTTCCTTCTTCAACCACTTATTTGCTATGAATAAATCTGGTTCATTCATATTTTG
Organism: Solanum gracilifrons; assembly: GCA_029582605.1. Classification (NCBI taxonomy): domain Eukaryota; kingdom Viridiplantae; phylum Streptophyta; class Magnoliopsida; order Solanales; family Solanaceae; genus Solanum; species Solanum gracilifrons. The sequence continues at coordinate 8,166 of JAJOOH010027305.1, forward strand.
TACGTAACTTTAGAATCATTAACATGTTTGCTTAAAGATTTCATCAAAGGTGACCTTTTACTACCACTACACAACCACCACGACTAGTGTCCAGCGCACAACCACTATGGGCTGTTCTCATTGCCAACCACCACCCCCAGCCACCTCAATAACCGCTACTAGCCACCACCATAAACTGCTACCACCAACCATCACCTCAAGACCATCATGGCCACCAGCTAGCTTTTAGAGTGAATGGCATCAAACAATTTTTACAATGAAGGTGGGTTAACATTTTCTGTAATATTTTGTGAATACTATATTAATTAGTATCTTTTTTGTTTAAACTGTTTAGTTAGTATTTTATTTTGAATTTTATATTCATTCATTTTTAAAAAAAAGAAGATAATTATACTTATTAAGATAATGAGAATTCAAAGAATCTTATTCATCTAGTTGCAAAATTTATAAACACATCTTGATAAGCAGATCTATATTAGGATTCTAACATCTTAATCTAAGGAAAAACAAATGGGGACTACAAGTGTTTGATTCATGAGCTGTATTCCTTTTTTCAACCTTCTATCCCCAATTCCTTAATAAATTGCATGCATTGAATATATAATTGGTTTTATTAAGTAGGATCGTTAATAAACTATCATCCTTTGAAGAAGTAATCAATTGATAACATCACAATCTCTTCAAATAGGAAGGTATATGGGCTCTTTTTGCAGTTAGTCTTCTTCTATTGTGGGTATAACTTAATTCTATCCGTATTTTACACGAATTGTTCCATGCACTTCTGTTTTTTGGGTTTCTTCTGAATTGATTGATTCCTTACGGTTGATCGTCTTGTCTTTTTCTTTTGTGCTGGTTTATGATCATGCCCAAGTGCACAAGCAAATTAGGAAGTCTTTAATATTTTAAAAGAAAGGAAAGAAATGGATGTAGAACTGGAAAACTAAAAATTAGAGAGAGTGAGACCTGAGAGGAACAGAAGAAAGACCAACTTAATTACAAAACCAAGAAAACAAAACTAATGGAGAACCGAGAAACCAAAATTAGAAGAGAGGCAAAGCAGAACTGAAGAAGTCAAAAACTTTTACATTTCAGAAAACATAATTAAAATTAGAAATAAAAGGAGGAGAAAAATCAAGGATGGAAATGAATGTCCTTACTTAAATGTTCCCTTCAATTCATTGCGAGATCGGGGAACTCCCGCACGTAAAGACGGAACTACCATAGAACTTCCCAATTAAAACCTACATAAATGTATTTGCGAGGACAACTTACGTGATGATCCTATTGATCAGGGTGTTGATAAGCATAGAGAAGAATGGATATAGATGTTCTAAAATAAAAAGAAGGTCCAACATTACCAATTTCAAAAAAAAAAAAAGACCTTTACTTTTATCAGGATTTGCATCAGTTCAATCACAATTTTATTTCCTCTAATTGCTATTATACTGGGAAAATGAGCCTGAAAACATAGAAGTATAGTGAGCAGAGAGAGTGAGCAACAAGTATCTCATCTAGAACTTGAAGTTTCTCATCCCTTGTTCCATTAGACTGTGATCAGTGTATTTTTCTTTGCCACCATGCCAATATAACAGAGGCACAGACTCTCTCTCTTTCTTGGTGTGTAATTCACCTTTTTGCTCGCTCTCATTGACCTTGCAAATAAGCTTTATATTAGTCTTGTCATGGCAAGTGAAATATGTCATTGATATCTGTGATAGGTTTGCTTTTTATGATATACAGGATCTACTGAATTGTTACTTGTGGTGCAAAATGAAGGGGAAAAAGGAGTCAAAGTAAATATCAATATCCAACCTCCTCTAGATGGTTCTCCACAACCTCCTATTGAAATACCCAAACATCAAGTGGAAAAGGTATATGTACAATCTCTTGATATTGACTTGCCCCCTCCCTTCCCCAGCTGAGGGTCTATAGGAAACATCCTCTCTACCTCCAAGGTAGGGGTAAGGTCTGCGTACACACTACTCTCACCAGACCCCCACTTTGTGGGATTACACTAGGTATGTTGTATCTTGAGGTGATACTGTAAAGAGAAGAATTAACTTGGGCATATCGCACACATTTGAACTTCTACTGCTACATTGACCCCAACTGATTACTGCTACCAGTGAATGGATGTAATATGTTTTTGTTTGTCTGTTTGAGAATGAATGCATTGTCTGGCAAATGGAATGTAGAATTGGAAGGGAAATATCTTGCCACCTATATTTTAGCTGTTGGCCTATTTTTGTCTTTTTGGCTTAAAAACAAGTGCTTAAAGCACTTCTATACTTCACCAAATACTACAAAAGTGCTTAAAAGCTATTTTGGCTTAAAAGCACATAAAATAAGCCCAATCCAAACAGGCTCTAATTGTCTTAGTTCCAATTGTTTCTTATCTATGTTTTTTAATCAGCTCAAATGTATTATATAGGAATTCTTGTGAGGAGTTTTTTTTTTTTTTTTTTTTTGTTT
>JAJOOH010027306.1:0-14889 GCA_029582605.1 Solanum gracilifrons
ACATTAGTGAGTAAATATTAACTTAGAAGTTAAATACACTAAGATAAAAATTAACAAACATCACTGACTTCTAACTATTTACAAGAAAAATCAATAGTCAAATATTATTGAATAGCGAAATTTTAAAAAGTTACCACAAGTTTGAGTCAAAAACACTTCTAATAAAATTTAATCAAAAATATTATAACTAGTCCACTTGACTAAATATTAATAACTAATTGATCAAATTTTCCCAAGTCCTCAATCCATTGGACTTGATATTCTTCAGTCATGTGAACGAACATTTTGCGAATACTAAGATTAAGAAAGTGCGGCACCGCCAATGAAAGTTGTCTTTTATCAATATTATGCTTAGTCATAAGATTAAGACGTATTTTTTATTATGAAAAATCAAAAGAGTATTACTCCCTTCGTTCTTATTTATATTTACCAAATGAATTTCTATTTTATCATTTATATTCACCAAATTTAAAGTAATAATAAATTTTATATTGGTGAGAATAATAATTTTTAAAAAGTAACGATGTGATTATAAATTTTATTTATATATGAAACAAATGGTTAATAGATATAAATGTGGGGTTGTTTTAACAAAATATAAACTCATGGATCAATTATTATATTAAAATATCTCAAATCATGATATGGAATCACCATATAATTCCATATCATGGTTTTTGAACAATATGGTATCACCTCTCATGATATGGAATCATGAGATGGAATCATCGTAAAATCGCATGTCCAAACACTGATTCCATCTCACAACACCATATCGTGATATGATATCACATGGTCAAACGCCTACTTAGAATGTTTTCTTTGTCTCAATTCTCTCTTTCACTACACTAACATCAAAATATAAATACAATATAATACTTCTCATATTTTTCCTCTACTACAATTCAAGGAATATTTTATTCAATTAAAAAATTTGTAATTGCACTCCTCGATTAAATTTCGAAATCTACCATTTCATCTTAGTTAATTCTGTTAGAATTATAGGCACCAATCAATTTATAAATCAAAATTTTTAAAATTTTTGTTTATTGACTAACTTTATCCTTTATTATTATACTTAACTTATTTCACATAATGGATATAAAATCCACCTGCTAGGTTTCACGTAAAAAACTTATAAGTAATCATAAGGGGTTGTCTTCTATCTCAAATTGACTACTCCCTCTGTCCCAATTTATGTGACTTACTTTCCTTTTTAGTCAGTCCCAAAAAGAATGACACATTTCTATATTAAGTAACAGTTTGACTATAAAATGTCTATTTTACCCTTAATGAAATGATTTACAGCCACACAAATTTCTATCATTCATTTTGGATCACAAGTTTTGAAAGTCTTCCTTTATTTCTTAAACTCCGTGCCGAGTCAAAGTACCTAATATAAAATGGGACGGAGGGAGTAATTATTATTTCACTAATTTGTTTCGTTATTATCCAATCTATTACAGATATATTGACTCGTAATAGATGTAGAAATCTCATGTAAGTATGAAGAAATCAAGGATTGTATTGATGAAAATAATGTTGAGTTACAAGCTCCTTATAAAGGGAGACAATTGTAGAGTCCTAAGTTAACTATATTTAGAGTCCTACAATACCTATTACTACTATAATAATAAAACAATTATAAATAATCTAATCCTAGTCGTACGATAATCCTAATCGAAATCTAATCCTAGTCGTAATATAATCCTAATTAATATAAGTAGTCTAATCCTAATGCGATTCTAATTCTACAGTAGTGTTGTAAACTCGTAGTCAGCTTCGTTGGACTTGTTCCTTTGACATGTTCCAATCATCAGCTTCCTTCATCTTCAACACTTCATTGTAGACACGTCAGTCAGCTTCGTTGAACTTGTTCCTTTGACATGTTCCAATCGTCAGCTTCCTTCTCCTTCAACAATAGAGTCTCACCTTTTAATAGATTAAAATAATAAATCAAACTACATAGATCATAATAATTATATCAAGATTAAGATTAATTTAAGTATATGTAATGGACTTGAGTATTTGTTTTTTAATATTCAGAATGTAAACAAACATCTCTACTTGGTCCATTCAATATCTAGAGAGAATGTACTAGTACAAGAATTTGAAAATGACTACTCTAATAATTACGATCAAATTATATTTAATCTTGTATGCTACAATCACCAAGATATATGCCCTAGCTACTTCATCTTTAATTGTGAACATTAATTTATAACTTATAAGAACCAATAATCTTAATCTTCCGTCCATGAGTTAATTAAGAATTGTAGTGTTTATAATTGAACAACAACTACTAAAGAACCAGATCTTTATCATGTATACTAAAAAATTGGATTATAGAAGTTCGATTCATCCAGATCCTTCGCAAAAGACTAGACACGTCTAATGATCAGCTGACACGAAGCAGATTTCAAGTGCAAAAATGATTTTTTGATTTATGACATCGACGGTTCAAGGAATTTGGTTATAGAATTTTAATCTAAAAATTGTTTGAATTTTTAGATCGATCGTGAATTTTTACTTCTTGAACAAAAAAAATTGAAAACATTAAAAGTGCCACATAAATCCACTCCCCTTTCTCTGATATAATCATATTTGCTCTCGGATACATCTCTTCCTTCTCTGATACATCACTACCTCTCGCCGATACATCCCTATCCCCTCTCAGAAAAATCCCTCTCCTCTCGAATGCATCTCTCTCCCTCTCAGATGCATCTCTCTCCCTCTCAGATGCATCTCTCTCCTATGTATTTGGATGTCCTATCCCCTCTCTGATACAACCCTCTCCTATGTATCTGGATGTCTGTTGATATATCCGGAAGTCCGGTGATGTATCCGGAAGTCCAAGTGATGTATCCGAAATTCATAAATTTTAGGAGATTTATGTAATTTGAAAAAGAGTAGGGAAATAATGTAATTAGCTCTTAACATTATGAGATTTATGTAAATTATACTACTTATTTTCTATTGTTTGGTAAGTAAGCAAGAAAATATTATCATGAAAATATTGTGTTATCTAGCAAAACACCATGGAGACTGAATGAGATGGGGAGTGGGGGTTCGGAGGAGAGATGGTCAAGGGTTGGGGAAATTGAGCGTGTAGGATTGAGATAATAAACTTGAACTTATTTGCGAGAGATGTTTCTGACTAATCAAACGTAAGAAAATTAAACATAGATCTAAAAAATGTTTTCCTCCATACTAGTGGTGTGTGCAGAGTCTTATCATAGAGAAATTATTTTCAATATTAATAACATGAAAAAAGTAGTGTTTATTATCCTCCACATATCCATGACATAAGAAAAAGATACTCCTACGCTAAATCAAATTTTGTAACAACCAAACTTTATAGTATATGATCAATCAGTAACTGAAACCTAAATATAGAAATAGTACTATCAATCTGTCAAGTTGTTGAAACAACTTCCTTTTCCTCGCAAACATAATTCATAATTCAAACCGACTCCAATTACGGATTCGACTGAATTCAATATTTTTAATATATATATAATTACTAAAATCTCAACCAATATTAATTTTTAAACCCCTAATTTCAATTGTATGGTGAATTTAATGATAATAACCTTACAACAATAATCCAACTTGTTTGAATGGTTGTTATCTATTATATTGTATTTTACAATATTTTTTTGATTGTTAATTAAATTTTATTGTACTATGTTTATGACTTTATGTCATTAATTTCAGTGTTGTGTAGTGACGCAAAGTTTCACAACAATTGATTTTGTGTGATTGTGTCATTACATTAATCTTTTATCCTACATTTTTTTTATAATATCTTTTCCTCGTATCCTTCATTTCTTTAGGTTTATCCTTTAGATTGTTGAAGTGTGACATTATATATGTAATGACGAAAAACGATACAGTCTATCCTTTAGAAATACTACTACTAATACAGTATGTCTTATTGAGTCTTACATGAGCAGAAGATGATGAATTGTACAAGGTATGAGTATATGAAATGTATATTAATTAGCTCGACATCTCTCAACACAAATGGACATATTATATATATACTACTTTTGGACACGTGTTGCACATGAATCAACTAAGAATTGATTCTTGTAATATGAGTCATGTTAAACTGCATTGTTATGAGTATCACAAACTGTTTAGTATGGAAATACAAATTGAAATAAATGAACAATCAGCCTATTTGAGTGACTTCTTTGTTGATTGGCCAATGATTTTAGATATTCTCTGAACCTATAAAAATTGAGCAAGTAAATTAAGTTTGGTAGTATGAATTAATTACCCCTTCAATTTAGGGTCTTCACACTTTTAGAATAGTATCTTTGAATTGTTGGAAGGTGCATGAAACAATCCTCTCTATTAATATGATTCAATGCAGCAAAAACTATCATCAACAGAAGGATTTTTCTTTTCTTTTCAACTTTTCTTTTATAGAACTTTTCTGTACAAAATTATTAATAGGGATAGTTTTTAAGTGAAGGGTAAAACGGCCACATGTTTTTCGTACTTTCTTTTATAATCCTTTTAAAAAAGAACGTCTCATTCCTTTTTTGACAACTCTTTAATTCTAAGTTTTTGCATGATATGGTTAAGACCGCAATATTAAAAGGTAGTTTGGTATTTTACATATCTTTAATTTAGGATCACAAGATTCAAAAATCTCTTACCTTTTTAAACACCGTGCCAAATTGAAACGGAGGGAGTACCTTTTTTTGAATGGTGTGAGTGCACCAATTACTTCACCTCAAATTATATGTATGTATCTTACATAGTCTTACTACAAGATTATATGAACATAAATTAACTCGAAATGAATCGACGATATATATACCTTTTTTCCAATTGGGTTGTGAGTGCACGTGCACTCAATGACTTCCGACTATACATATACGTCTTATAGAGCTTTACATGAATAGGAGAGAATAAAATGTAGCCAAAGATGACCTGCCGATACATCATTGCAATATTGGGCTACAACATCTCGGCAAGTCATCCTTGGCTGCAATCCACTCCCTACCTCTTCATGCAATGACTCTCTAGACAATTTATGAGCAAAAAAGAGATCTCCACAAGTAGAATAGGAGAAAATGATTTATTATGGATCACAAATTTCATGTAGCTCTTAGACTGACTCAATGGGCATACTTGTTGTGACTATTTATAGGCAAAGGAGGAAAAAAAAAGGATGAGACAGAATTTATTCCTATATGTCCCAAAATAAACATGACTTATTGACTTTACCAAAAGTGGAAAATGCCCATGCCTAATGCATTGCACAACAAATTAAAACTTTGAATATGGTCCAATTTGGACCAAAGGATATATAGAGTGGAAGGATAATGTTGGACCACATGTAAATAAAGTATTGGTTGAAGTGCTCCATTTCTCATCATAATGGAACCTGTTCAGATATTATGACTTTTGGTGGTGATGGGTGTGGGGTGGGGAGGGGCGGGGCGCAAACAATTTAATTTGGTTTGATTTTTCAATTTGGATAGATTTTTACTTAAACTATGAAGACCCTAGTGTAGAAACGATCTAATGTGATTGATGGAAAATGATCTAATGTGAATTGCTTCACCTACCGAGTTGGGTTTAGGTATCATTGCGACAAATCAAACAATTGATTAGAAACAATATCAGTATAACTAATTTCAATTTTTACTAGTACACCCTATTTAGTACTTTTTCATGTACAATTGATGATGTGATGCACTTGATACAAATGAGGTACGATGCTTTCACAAGAAGACTTCCAACAAAGCATCTATATTCCTACATTCCACAATGACTTGTATTATTATTATAGTTGATGCAAGATTGCTCGTAAAGAAGTTATTACTTTATGTATAAGTTGTAGTACAATGTTTGGTAACTAGTTAAAAAATAAATTATTTATGCATAAAATTAATACAATATTTGATTTGCAATTTAAAGTTTTTGTATATGACAAATACTTGCATACCTAAGGAAATTGGTGTAGTATCTTTACGCAGAGTAGAAAATGGAATAACTAATCTAACAAACTACCAAACGAATTGCATAAACTAAAAATTACCACCCATGAAACAAGCATGCAAAATGATTTAGTTCTAAATAAAAACTTACGGTTCCATTCAGTACAAAATTAAGTTGTGTTGCTCAAAAAAACATGTTTGACCTATTAGAAACGCATAATTTTGCAACGATATGAACCCTATCTTCTAATAATATTCCAAAGCCATTAGGGAATTGATAATCTTCATAGGTCTGCAAATTCAGAGCCATAAGATTCTTTTCTCCATAAATAAACTCAGCAACTACGCGGGAGGGATAAACACCAAATACCACACGTGGTAACAACATGATAATTGTGTCATCCTCCGTAGACATTTCACTTGAAGAGTTCTGGATTCAGCCAGTCCCTACCAAAATGAATTAGCAGAAGAAGAAGAAATCATAAGTAAATTATAGAAAACAAGCATAGTTCAAGCAGATAATTGTATGTAGCTGTTACTTGCTAATGTCATCCAGATGGTCATCGAAATCCACGATGTCCTTCCATTTCCCAGATGAGACATAGTCTAGAAGAACAATATTTGCAGATGGTTCTTTGATTTTCAGAGAGCCGCTTGCATCAGCTCCCGCTAGTTTCCAGCTCCTAGATGATTCCTTAGTGTAAAGCTGAATAATGAAAAAGTAAAGGAAACTACTACAATGACATGAATAACTTGTTCAAGAACACAAATATAAAATCACAGCTTTATACAAGCAAGACAAGTATTTTTATACAAGCAAGACTAAATTATGAAAACACAAATAATTGCCAAGAACGAGCTTTCAAGTCAAGCAGAACCTGGACCTCTGAATTAGCTTGTAGTGCAATATGTAACACAATTATAAAAGTAAGGAGAACCAGATTAATACAGAGAATAGTGACATTGACAATCAAGTATCACAAATTGTTGTCCAACAGATTTCAAAATAATCACATCTAGCACCACCGGGAATATGTATGCAAGGGTGTGGGCCTAATGGTTAATGAAGTGGTTGAAATGACAGCGGAGATAAAAGTCCTAGGTGCTTTCTTCCCATCTATCCAAGCCTTGGTGAACATTATTACCTGATACTTGTGTTGGTGAAAGATAGTACGTGCCCCGTGAAATTAGTCAACGTGTGCACAAACTGAACCGAAACCGAACACCACGATTACCCAAAAAAAACAAAAAAGTGAACTGCTGGAAATATTGGTAAAGGGGGCATCATAAAGAGAATCTGATTTAGATTATGCAAACAAAATTTATCCAGCAATGCTTTATTGATAAGGAATTCCAAAACTACACCAAGAAGAATCTGAAGTTCAAAATTCTCAGGCCAGCGGTCTATTGGAACTCATCATAAGAAGCCAAGTACTCATACCAGATAGTTCTCTGTTTTTCACATGAAGATGAAAGCAACTGAAAACTTAATTTCATCTGACTAAGTTAAAGCAACTTTCTCCTCTGTTGCAAGATCAGCACGGTGATTCATTTTCATCCCATATTAAAACAGAGCAAATACGGTCCACTTCAAATTCAAACTTGGGTGCTGATATTGTTTTCCCCCTGAAGATGTTGCAATGGGCTTTCTAATTCTTTTTACATTCACGGGCAAATACAGACATACCTCAAACTTGGCAGCAATTTTCAGATAGACACCACTAACTTTCATAGTGATTATTTGAACACTTCCACTTGACAAAAATATATCTCGTGCACGCCTGTCACCGGCACGATACTTGCATGTCTACACCTAAATTTTAAGTGCATGAACACATACTTTTCGGTTGTAATAACTTATATTAATTCCTTTTGTTTGTCAACCTCTCCGACCTGCTATGGTCGCCTTCACATCTTCAATGATTGCCTCATCTCCTTTTTTTTTAATCCCCTTTTTAACACCAATACTCAAAAGCAATTATCAGAAACAAAGCTCAGTTATTTAAACAAAATCAAACTCATCAATCAAAAATTTTGTAGGAAATGTTTTGACTGGCTTGCAATTCCTTTTGACTCGACCAAGTAACATTGGATAACAAGCCCATCTTCATAAACACAACGGGAATATAGTTCAACAAACCAGATAAAAAATGTTTGGGTCAAAGTCATCAATCAAACCCATCATTGAGCCATAACTAAATGAGTTCTCACTTTATTCATTGTACTTACCCTCAATTTTTCCACCTCAGATGGGTTCTCAACTTTCCATCTTTCTTGAACCCATCATTATGTTCACCTTTGTAGCCATGAATGATTTCAAGAACAAGTTGTTCTCCTCAACAATGGTGTTATAGAAATGAACACATCTTCGATGGAAATACAAAGAGAATATCCAATTTTCAATCTCTTTGTTATCAAATGATATTGCCTTCGAGACCTTAACAAGAACCCTAAGGAAGAGTTTCAACTATTTAAGAATATAATGTATTTAGTGTCCTATATGGAAAATGATTGTGTAGAATATATCCATAAATAGGGATTTGATACCATCGGGCCAATCATGTTAAGCCCTTGATGGTAGTGCTATGGTTTGGTCCAGAAAAATGGTCACCTGGTTTTGTTTTCAGGGACAAGCAGCTTTCTTGTGACCTACTTGTTTGCAATCCCAGCATTTGATTTCTTAATCAAAGTTGAGGCCCAATAGGATTTATGAGACCTACCTTGGTTACCACTCAGTATATTAGCATGACCACTAAAACCACCTGAATGACAAGATTGCCCATGTTTTTTTGTAAAAGAAGAAAAGAACAACTATACCATCGAACTATCAAAATGGCTCTGCCATGCCACTTGTTATTAGTTGTGCATATTTTTGTCATTGCCGTGACACAATTTGCACATTCGTGCCACTTACCACTAACAGCTCAAATAGCTAGTTTAAATACCAATTTTTGGTTTAAAAATACCGAATTGGACACTAACATCAAATTAAACAGGCCACATCACTAACATGTCCCACTTATTTTAAACCAATCCCAATTAGCTTTAACCGCTCCATATTAGAACCCAACCCAGTAATCTTTTTACCCAAACCCATAATCCATTCTCCTCAATTCCCTTACTCGACCAGACCCAAAACCTTAACCCTAAATTCAGTTCTTTTGGTGATTGATCAGGAAAAAGACTATTGCCAAAGGAGGCTTCATAGCTTGTTTATGAAGGACAAAAGGAATAGCTCATAAAGGTTGGTTCTCTATTTAAATAATTATTTAAGGTGGTGGGTAGAGAATCTTTTAATTTGGGGTTTCTTGTTTTTGTCTATGTAAAATCATAGCTTACTATGTAAAGTTTCAGTGTTTTTTATGGTTTTGTTCCTTTCTTTTATGGCCCCAAAATGTGTTGTCATTCTAGAGTTTTTATATTCACAGATTTTGTATAGCCTATGTATGTTGTTGATGTGGTCCCTCATTTTTTCCATTGCATATGATCTTTATTGAAGTAAGATTGACAAAGTGAAAGTGTGCTTCCACTATGGGGATGAATGAGTCTTTTCTCCTCAGTTATTCAATAGTAAGAAACTGGAGCACTTCTTTCATAGGTTTGACCCGAAACCTGCTTTCTTATAAAGATTCTTGTGAGGAGTTCAAGAAAGAGCTAGGGTTTATTAAAGCTAAACAATTGTTAGTTGCTAGCCCCGAGTAGGTACTATATTATTGATGAAGATGACGGTATTTTAGGGCTTTGCAGAGCCTTATTTGTCATGTGTTTGGAGTTATACACTTGTTTGCTGCGGATGAGACAAATTTGATCATCCATAATCATATCATTTTGCATCATATCGAAACATATCATGTAGACGTTGAGGTAGCATCTGATAATGAACATGTTATTGAGGACTATAATTTTGATTTTGAGTATGATGAAGGAATTGAGGTTATTAGTAGGTTGGAGAATTATAAAGGAGTTGGAGAAGGATATGACATTTTCTGATATTGTGGAAGGTAGAAGGATAATGAACTACTATGCAATGGCTAATAAGTATGGCTTGAGGACGGAAAAAATTGATATTTATGACTTGGATGGCCCTTTAGATATATTTCAAGATTATAATAATCATCCTTGAAGCTCCCATCTAACTTCTCAAGGGCCATCAACGTAGCCCTTTTAAGCTTGGATTTTGTCATATTCAGATTGAGATCAGTCTCCAATCTCCCTCTCATGTCCTTAACAGTGTACTTGGAATTGTTTTGTACTCCCTCCGTCCTGATTTAAGAGTCTTACTTTCATTTTTGATCTATCCCAAAAAGAGTGTCTCTTCCTATCTTTAGTAAGTTTTTCAATTCCAAAACTCTTCTAGGCAAATTTAAGACCACAAGATTTAAAGGAATACACACATATTTAATTTAAGACCACAAGATTCAAATGTTTTCTTTATTTCATAAGCATTGCGGATAATCAACTTAAGACACTTAAATTGGGACAGAGGGAGTAGATTTTTCTTCAAGTATTGTGCTAATGACTTCTCTTGGGTTTTTGTAACAAGGATCACAATTATGTTCTGATTTCAAGGTTTTGTTACTAAACCCAACCCTCATTTTATCCTGTGAGATAGAACATCTAAAAGGGCATTCCAAGTTCACAAATATTCCAAGTCCTAGTGGGATCAGTTTTACAATCCTCAAGTTATACCCATTAGCCATTACATAGTAGTTCATTACCCAAGGCACAGAGAAGTAGGATTATCAACTGCTTTTCCTTCGTGCCGACTGGATTAATTAGAAACAACGCAGATAGAATATAAAATAAGGATTTTTATTTGTTCACCCAGCAGAAATAGAACATGAAGATTATTGTGCACATACAGACTTAGATGTGAACTTGATTTCCTCGACTCCCATAATTATCAAAACAAAAGGGCAGAGTTCTATATAGTCAAATAACAACACAAAGTTCTCTAGTAAATGGAAAAAGAATTAATAACCTACCGCATTAAATAGAAACAAAAGAACTAAAGCAACCACATTATTCCAACTAACTTCATCACCAAGCAAAAAATGGGACAGATATAGAAGAGAAACCATATGGCAGCTAGAATTATTCTCAAGGAATGTATAAACCATATATAGGAAGTTGGTCACGTAGGCACTAATGCTTAATGTACCACTTCAAATTTGAATGGCATAATGACTGAAATTTGGCATCAATAATAAACTGGAAGGGGTAAGAATATGAAGAAGAATAAAAAGACTTAACTTAGTTCAAAAGCCAATAGCTCGTTAAAATGAAATGTGCATACCTGCATAACAGGACTCCTGTCTTTGCCCTCCTTCAGTAAAGCTTCAAGCTTCTTGTTATCCAACTGTAAAATACAAGATAGTGACACACATTAACCTCAAGCACTTTGTTAAGTTACAATTTACAGATTGGAACATTTTGAATTGGACTATGTTGAGTAAGAAAAAAAGGTACCAGAAGTAAAGCAGCTTGAGGGAAATATTTGTAGATATGATCACCAATATTCTTGGCCACATTTCCGACCTCAAAATCATCAGGTCTTTCATTTGCGTGAAAATAACCCACAATACTCAAACCTTTATCAGCATAGTACTCCTCAATCTATCCAAATAAAATTAAACAAGATAAGAAGAGACTTCCAAATAACTAAAACAAGTAGAAGGCATGGTATATATTTAGTTGAAAATTCTCCAAAAACATCCCTTTATACTCAGTTCAAATTTATTATCCTACAGATATAGTGGATATGAACCCACATCTACAAGTATTAACCTGTAATTATTAGGCCTGGGCATCAAGGTGAGGCGAGCCCGAGCAATTCGTGTACTTCAATTTCATTATCACAATTATCAGTGTACTTTAGTTGCTACTAAATACAAACATAATGCTCAATTTCATTATCAAAACAATTAGTATACTTCAATTGCTACTAAAATCCACTTTATTTCAAAGGGACGGGAACTGACCATGATAAGTGAAATTTCGAGTGGTGGAAGTAAACCAATCTGAGAGTGGAACAACGGAACGGATTCGACAATTTCAACGTTGTCGCCGTTGCCGGAGATTCGGCCAAGAAGAACACCGTTGACGGAGGAAGTCTTGTGCTTAAGGGCATGAAGGATTAACTTGATGTAGGCATTTTGATGAATCTCATAATTCGATTCGCCACCCATCTCTTCAAACAAGCACTCTGAGAATCCCTATTCCGTCTGCCGGCCGATCGAATCTGACTGCGTCTTTGACTACTCCGATGTACTTGAGAATTTCGGCTATAAATTTTATTCATGAGAGGAGAATAAATATATATGTATATATATATTATTTTATTTTAATATATTAAAGGATGAGAAATTTTTCATTTACTAAAATTAATCAATTTAGAAAATATTTCTAAAGTACAAATTTTGTGAAACAAATACGATAAAACTTTTCATGTCTATGCATAAAAGACTATTAAAAATATCAATGAAATCTTTCTTATATAATTTTGTTATTAAAATTAGAGTTAGATAAATGGTAATTATTATATCTTCTTCAAAAAATGAAAATATATAAAAACATTTTCATTTTTAAATACAGTATATGTGATTCTAATAGTAGTAGGTTTGTTTGTTTCCTCAGATATATGACATATTTGTTTTTCAAAAATTTCCTTCATTAAAAATAAAACAATAAAAAATAAATGAAACTAAACATATAAAGGGAAAAAAGAAATATAAGAACCTACTACAATGAAATTGCTCCTCTTTAATTAGACGGTTAAAATTTAAAAGGTATTTACTATAATTTCTTTTGATTATATGATTAAAATTTTGAAGTAATATTTTTCCTTTATTTAATTATAAGTATTTAAAACTCTTTTCTTAGTTATTATCCTATGACCAAAATAAAGTCAACTAACAGTGTCTTTCTCTAAGCTTATATATGAAAAGTATTATAAATTATAATTTTACTCATGTATATATCAATATGCGTAAGAAGATATATATTAACTAAATTTTGATCGAAATTTATATCATTTGACTCTTAAGAAAGAACGAATTAAAAAGAGAGAAAACGATTTTAAAAAGTAAAAAATTAGATAATAGGAATAGTACAATAGGAATATGATATGACCTTGTTACAAATTTATCCAAGATATAATATGGATTAATGGATGAAATCTTTATGTATTTATGCATACAAATTTAATTATTTTTTATCAAATTAGTTCGAAAACTTTGCATATCACCTTTTTTATAATTAATTAAGTTCATAGCTTAGATTTTTTTAAATTTGCAATTACAAAATTCTCAAATTTTAAATTTAAAAGTAGATATCCTAACATTAAAAAATATTTGTTAATATAACCCATATCTAATGTAAAAAAAACTATAGATTACAAAGTAAAAGGAAAAAAAATTAAATCTAATTTTGTAAAATATTCAAAATATGAAATATTTATCCTCTACTAATTTATAATCCGTAAAATTTAAAATGGTTAAAATTGTATTGATGAAGAACAATGTCACAGAATATTATAAGCCTCAACTTGTTCAGTAACTCTAAACTTATATATGAAAAGTATTATAAATTATAATTTTACTCATGCATTTATCAATATGAGTAATTAAGAAGATATATATTAACTAAATTTTGATTGAAATTTGTATCATTTGACTCTTAGAAAGAACGAAATAAAAAGAGAGAAAAAAATTTTAAAATGTGAAAAATTAGATAATAGGAATAGTACAATAGGAATAGGATATGACATCGTTACAAATTTATCCAAGATATAATATGGATTAATGGATGAAATCTTCATGTATTTATGCATATAAATTTAATTATTTTCTCAAATTAGTTCGAAAACTTTGCATATCACCTATTTTATAATTAATTAAGTTCATAGCTTAGATTTTTTAAAATTTGCAACTACAAAATTCTCTAATTTTAAATTTAAAAGTAGATATTCTAACATTAAAAAATATTTGTTAATATAACTCATATCTTATGTAAAAAAAAAAAAACTATAGATTACAAAGTAAAAGGGAAAAAAAATAATCTAATTTTGTAAAATATTTAAAATATGAAATATTTATCCTCTACTAATTTATAATCTGAAAATTTAAAATGGTTAAAAATGTATTGATGAAGAACAATGTCACAGAATTTTATAAGCCTCACCTTGTTCAGTAAGAAAACTTTTTAGCCAAAAGTAATGTACCCCTTCTCTAATTGCTTTCAAAATTTCTTGACTGCTTCCTCTTAACTTTTCTCAAAATCATATTTTTAAAATCCTCATACTATTTCAACATCTATATGAATTGGAACAATTTAATTAATTCAAATAATAGAAGAAATTTTTTAGACATTCTTAGTATAATTTGTAAATATACGCATTTCTCAATGAAACAAATTTCTATTATATTTATGAATGGACAATTAGATCATTTCAATGATGAAAATTTTAAAATAAATAAAATAATGATAATTCACAAGGAGACTATAATTAGTTGGAACTTGAAGCCATATATATTAACAAACAATTGATATATGTACCAAAACAAAAATGGATCAAAATTCACATGTTCTTTCCTCATTAGGAATCAAATCATTAATCCAAATTCATTGAGATAATCTTTTTTGGCTCGTACTTCAAGAGGATCAGTGGCAAGTCCAATCAACTTTAAAATCTCTTGTGTTTTTTCTTCACATGTGTGTTTCGCGAGACAAAGACCTAGTTAATGGACAATTAGATCATTTCAATAATGAAAATTTTAAAATAAATAAAATAATGATAATTCACAAGGAGACTATAATTAGTTGGAACTTGAAAGCCATATATATTAACAAATAATTGATACATATACTAAATCAAAAAATGGATCAAAATTCACATGTTCTTTCCTCATTAGGAATCAAATCATTAATC